>JABEXW010000254.1:0-37811 GCA_013266185.1 Fusarium sarcochroum
ACCGATTCTGATGATGAGTTATGAATGATGATTGATCAGAACTCTACGAGATAGCTTTAGACATTTTAATGCGCTAGGTATTCAATGAATATATTTCCCTTCCACGACGTTGCCCGTCTAATTGCGGCCAGCCCTCTATCGATATATTATAACACATTAAAGCATACAAAGTTCATTGAACTTAGGACCTATCATCTTCGGCAAACTTTTTCTTCCAGAATCCACGGAAATGCTTCTTGGCACCGAGCTTGGAGATCTCGGCAATCTCATCCTGTGTCAACTTGAACTTGGGTAGCTTGGCTAAGTAACCGTCGAGTCTTTCGACTTTGTTGCTTGTTGTGATGGCGATGATGTCCTGGTCAATAACCCATCGAAGACCAACCTCGGATTCTGTCACGCCATATTTCTCAGCCAGCTTGATGTAGAGGGGGTCGACAGGTCCGCCCTTGGCTGTGACGATAGGGGTGAGGGGAGCGTATGCGGAGACGGCGATATTGTGCTTCTTGTGGAAGTCAATGAGATCGCCATGCTGGAGATACGGGTGGTACTCGATCTGGTTGATGGCAGGCTTAATCTTGGCTGTCTTGAGGACAGCCTCGAGGTGCACTTGCAGAAAGTTGGACACGCCGATAGACTTGACTTTGCCGGACTCCTTGAGCTGCTCCAGCTCGGCCCATCGCTGCTGGAGATCCTCGTCGGTCTCGGCATACCAGGGACCGTGGATCAGGTAGAGGTCCACGTAATCGAGACCAAGCTTCTGGAGGGAGACGTTGAAGGAGTCGATGGCAGAGCCCTTCTTCTCAGCGGGGATCTTAGTGGTGACATAGAGCTGTTCTCGAGGTACACCGCCGGCCTTGATGGCCTGTCCAAGCTCTTCCTCGTTGCCATAAACTATGCATTTGTTAGCGACGGGTTGAACCCAGTGGAGTATTGGGACTAACCTTCAGCGCCATCGAGGTGACGGTATCCGGCCTTGATAGCCTTGGTAGTGATGTCGACTACATGCTGATCAAGCCCGCTGTTGGGGTCATTCTTGTACTGAGCTGTGCCCAGACCGAAGGCAAGCTAGCAATTGTGAGCTTCTCGTCCTGAAAACACTGGATTTGTTTGTTTTGATGTTCTTGGGATTTTGATGAGAGGGCAATTGGAGGAAAAACGTACAACCGGAATTTCATTGCCGTCATTGAGCTTGTGGTGGGGGACATTAGTGACAACGCTGCCCATTTTGCCGGTATTCTTCAATTGAAGCTGTGAGTGAGTCTGATGTGGTTTTAGAAGGATTGGTAAGGTCTTCGAGTGTCCGGCACCAGAAGTTTTCAATTAACTAGCAAAAGTGTTGTTGTCACAGATGGGAAGCTGCATTGTTTTAAATACCTATGTAACCTCCTCCCCCACCCTCGGATCTTGTATGGCGATCTGGAGTGGGACTATTCCGTGATTTATAATGAGGGAGAAATGGGGCATTGAGAAGTATCTACCTCAATGGTTGGTTATCTTGCGTTATTTGCTTTTCAGCTGAACTCTGCATGTCACTGTACTGCGTTCGTGCATGGTTCGCTGGGGTGATACAGGGCAGTATAAATCGATGACGATACAGTGGGCAAGAAAGGCGTCTTATGGTCGAGTAGGAGGTATCTTTGTTCGTATTAATGATTCGTCAATGGGTACAGAACTACCTACGTAACGGTCTATACCACATAATGAAACCATGTGCGCGTCGTATATCATCACTTCATGTTCGGACAGCAACTACCGGCAGTTATAGGGTAAAGAAGCTACAATTCGACCGGTCAAGTGATCGGCCAATGCACCGCCTGTTTGTAAGAGATACTTTTCATCAGTATTTTGTCTCTTCATGTTTTTATCTCTCGGCTTATGCATGCAACTGAAGTTAAATCGCGGGCCGGTTCCGTCTTACATGCGTCCGAATTGCCGGGGCTTACACAGACAGCCAGAATGTGGGGGACCGGCTCCGAAGCTCCGGAACGAAATCTGGAGTGTGATGTCAAGATAGACGATGGTAGCCGTCAGTAATTGCCACTTTTGTCAGCCAAACACCGTCAGATATCGCCATGCGACCTTGATATCCCGCATTTTATTCTCGTCGCAAATGATTCCAAATGCTCACACACTCCTTTTAAAACCATCTTCACCCCAAACATAAAATCCTGCCGTTGATGCTCTGTCGCAACGCTATCCGCAGAGCTGTCCCGCGCTCACATACATCCTCGCATTCACGAAGAATCAACCAAATGGCTGCTCATCTTTCTAACGGCAATGGGATCTCAGCGCCTACGCCCCGCTACGAGGGCACATCGCTTGAGGATCTTCCAAAGTCATGGCATTTTACCGAATCCCTCCCCGCTGATTCCCTCTTCCCCACGCCCGCCGACTCCCATAAGACTCCTCGAGACCAGATAACGCCCCGACAAGTGCGCAATGCAGTATACACATGGGTGCGTCCTGCTGAACAAAAAGACCCTGAGCTCCTTGCTGTTAGCCCTGCTGCCTTGCGCAGTCTGGGAATTAGACCTGGAGAAGAAAAGACGGACGACTTTAGACAATTGGTTGCTGGAAACAAGCTATACGGTTGGGACGAAGAGAAGCTCGAGGGCGGGTATCCCTGGGCTCAATGCTACGGAGGTTTCCAATTTGGGCAATGGGCTGGTCAACTTGGCGATGGCAGAGCCATATCTCTTTTTGAGTCTACCAACTCTGCCTCCGGCGAGCGCTATGAGCTTCAACTCAAGGGTGCCGGCTTGACACCCTACTCGCGATTTGCCGATGGAAAGGCCGTACTGCGATCCAGTATCCGAGAGTTTGTCGTCTCAGAAGCGCTCAATGCTCTCAATATCCCTACTACCAGGGCTCTATCACTCACATTGCTGCCAAACTCAAAGGTCCGCCGAGAGACGATCGAGCCAGGCGCCATTGTCTTGCGATTTGCCCAGTCGTGGGTACGCCTCGGCAACTTTGATATCTTGCGGGCTAGAGGAGACCGCAAACTGATCAGACAGCTGTCTACATATATCGCCGAGGACGTCTTTGGTGGTTGGGACAAGCTGCCAGCCCGATTAGAAGACCCGGACGAGCCTGTCAAAACGCCGGAGGCGAAGCGCGGGGTTGCCGCCGATGGTATCGAAGGCGCGGAGGATGCTGAGGAGAACCGATTCACGAGATTCTATCGCGAAGTTGTGCGACGCAATGCCAAGACGGTAGCCAATTGGCAAGCTTATGGATTTATGAACGGCGTACTGGTGAGTTGTTCATCCATCGATGGCAGCGAAATACTGCTGACACATATAACAGAACACAGACAACACCTCCATTTACGGATTGTCGATAGACTTTGGTCCCTTTGCTTTTATGGATAACTTTGACCCTGCATATACACCAAACCACGATGACTTCACCCTTCGTTATAGTTATAGAAACCAACCTACCATAATTTGGTGGAACCTTGTTCGTTTTGGCGAGGCGGTTGGTGAGCTGATGGGTATGGGCGCCAAGGTTGACGACCCGACCTATATCGCAGACGGCGTCACCAAAGAGCAAGAAGCAGAAGTTGTGGCGAGGGCCGAGAAGCTCATTACTCAGGCTGGAGAAGAGTTCAAGGCAGTTTTCCTGACAGAGTACAAGCGTCTCATGACTGCTCGCCTGGGCCTAAAGACACACAAGGACTCTGACTTTGATGTGCTTTTCAGCGAGGCTTTGGACACTATGGAAGCTTTGGAGCTTGACTTCCATCACTTCTTCCGTCGCCTGAGCAAGATCAAGCTGCAGGATCTAGCCACTGAAGAAGCGCGCAAGGAAAAGGCGGCCGTCTTCTTCCACAAGGAAGGCCCGCCAACGACCATCTCAGAGGAAGATGCTAGAGCACGCATTGCGATCTGGCTTGAGAGCTGGCGAGAGCGCATCGTTGAAGATTGGAAGGATGAAGGAGGGAACGTGTCCGAAGCCAAGGACAGCGAGAGAATTGAGGCCATGAAGCGGGTGAACCCCAACTTCGTGCCTCGCGGTTGGATCCTGGATGAGCTTATCCAACGCGTAGAGAAAGACGGCGAGCGAGACGTGTTGAACCGCGTCATGCACATGGTTCTCAACCCATTCGAAGACCGCTGGGATGGTGAGACCTTTGACGGACAGACATACAGTGGTGATAAGGACGAGGAGCTTCGATGGACAGATGATCCTCCCAAGACTGAGCGAGCCATGCAGTGTAGCTGCAGTTCATAGAGATAGATGACACCTAAACAAAGACACGTACACGTTCACTTTAACTTCAAACACAAACTCTACGACTATTCTAGTTGGTGATATGTAACGACCGGCGGTAAGAGGCAGCGGTCATGGAGATTGGTTACTCTTCCATGCTTCCATAAACGGCGTGAAATATTCATCTAGAGCACAAGATAGAGGAAGACTCGACTGATGCAACAGGTCTACCGAAGCAGATCTGTTGCGCGAGCTCACCTACAATAAAATGTGCCCGTGTACAATTAATTTGGTGAAAGAGAAAAAACTTCCAAAGCTCCGGCTGCGGATTGCGAACAAAAGGTGTTTGGTTGGGTGGAGCGTGATGGCCTGAGGCAGAAGGGAAAAGACGCTGACCAATGAGCATTAACGTAAATTAATCGCGGACTAGCGCCACTAAATCCATCACCCGAACAGCAGGTTCCCTTTCAAGACGTCAACGACTGAGCATATATTCGCCGCCAGCGACCCTGCAACTTTTCATTTTCCCTCCGTCAAGGCGACACGATGCTCCGAAATACCTTAGCACGTTCGGCTTGGCGGACAAGTCGGCGGGCCGTCAATGTCTCGCGAACCTTCGCGACGACAAGCCAGCGCCCGGCCGAGGTGGAGCTGACGATTGGTGAGCATCTTTGTGCACTGAGCCATTGACTGTTGGAGAGAGGCTAACACTGCTGCTAGATGGAAAGAAGGTCTCGATTGAAGGTATGCTTTGATGTTTGGTCGGGTTGGACGACGTATTCTGACATAATTGCAGCTGGTTCAGCCCTTATTCAAGCCTGCGAGAAGGCGGGTTCAACAGTCCCTCGGTAAGTCAAGACAGTCCTGGCGAGTTTGAATGACCTGGCTAACATTTTTAAGATACTGCTACCATGAGTACGACTCCTTCGAACCCTCCCACGATCGATCTTTCGCTGACAATGCTTCAGGAAGCTTATGATTGCCGGTAACTGCCGAATGTGCCTGGTGGAGGTTGAGAGGGCCCCGAAGCCCGTTGCCTCTTGTGCCTGGCCCGTACAGCCCGGAATGGTCGTCAAGACCAACTCTCCCCTTACCCACAAGGCCCGCGAGGGTGTTATGGAGTTTTTGCTAGCCAACCATCCCCTCGACTGCCCCGTCTGTGATCAGGGTGGTGAGTGTGATCTTCAGGACCAGTCTATGCGTTACGGAGCCGACCGAGGCCGATTCCACGAGGTAGGCGGTAAGCGTGCCGTCGAGGACAAGAACATTGGTCCCCTGATCAAGACCTCGATGAACCGATGCATCCACTGCACTCGATGCATCCGTTTCGCCAACGACATTGCCGGAGCTCCGGAACTTGGCTCCACCGGCCGTGGTAACGACATCCAGATTGGCACCTACCTCGAGAAGAACCTGGACTCCGAGATGTCTGGTAACGTTATCGATCTTTGCCCCGTCGGTGCCCTCACCTCCAAGCCCTACGCTTTCCGAGCTCGTCCCTGGGAGCTGAAGCACACCGAGTCGATCGACGTTCTCGACGGCCTCGGTTCCAACATCCGTGTCGACTCCCGTGGCCTCGAGGTCATGCGTATTCTCCCCCGACTTAACGACGACGTGAACGAGGAGTGGATCAACGACAAGTCCCGATTTGCCTGCGACGGTCTTAAGACCCAGCGACTTACAATGCCTCTGGTCCGCCGTGAGGGCCGCTTCGAGCCCGCCGACTGGGAGGAGGCTCTCACCGAGATTGGCCGCGCATGGCAGATCAAGAACCCTCAGGGCAACGAGTTCAAGGTTATTGCTGGTGCTCTTACCGAGGTTGAGTCTCTGGTTGTTGCCAAGGATATGGCCAACAAGCTTGGCTCTGATAACTTGGCTCTTGATACCCCTACTGGCAGCCAGCCTTTCGCCCACGGTGTTGATGTCCGATCCAACTTCCTCTTCAACTCCCAGATCTGGGGCATTGAGGAGGCCGACGTTATCCTGATTGTTGGCAGCAACACCCGGCACGAGGCTGCCGGTCTTAACGCCCGTATCCGAAAGCAGTGGCTTCGATCTGACCTTGAGATTGGTGTTGTTGGCGAGACATGGGACTCTACCTTCGAGTTTGAGCACTTTGGTACCGACCACGGTGCTCTTAAGCAGGCTCTCTCTGGACCTTTCGGCGAGACTCTTAAGAACGCTAAGCGACCCATGATCATCGTTGGCTCTGGTGTTACTGACCACGCTGATGCCAAGGCCTACTACGAGACTATTGGTACTTTCGTTGACAAGCACGCTTCCAATTTCCGAACCGAGGAGTGGCAGGGCTACAACGTTCTTCAGCGTGAGGCTTCTCGCGCTGGTGCTTTCGAGGTTGGCTTCACTACCCCTAACGCTGAGGTTGCCGAGACCAAGCCCAAGTTCGTCTGGCTCCTGGGTGCCGATGAGGTCAGCGAAGCCGATATCCCCAAGGACGCCTTCGTTGTCTACCAAGGTCACCACGGTGACAAGGGTGCCCAAATCGCTGATATCGTTCTCCCTGGTGCCGCCTACACCGAGAAGGCTGGTACCTACATCAACACTGAGGGTCGTGTCCAGATGACCCGAGCTGCTACCTCTCTGCCTGGTGCCTCCCGAACTGACTGGAAGATCCTCCGAGCTGCCAGTGAGTTCCTTGGCGCTCCTCTCCCCTACGATGATGTTGCCATGGTCCGAGACCGCATGGTCGAGATCAGCCCTGCACTGGCCGCCTACGATGTCGTTGAGCCCGTCGCTCTCCCTGAGCTGAGCAAGGTTCAGCTCGTGGGCCAAAACAAGGGTGCCGAGGTTACTGGGTCACCACTCAAGAAGGTTATCGACAACTTTTACTTCACAGATGTTATCTCACGAAGGTATGTAAACTTTTCATCGATTGCTATATGCTTATGCTAATTCTTCTCTCAGCTCTCCTACAATGGCTCGCTGTTCAGCAGCCAAGGCCACCGGTGACGCCCGGACAAACTTTATGGCTCCCGGTATGGAGGAGGACAAGCCCATGGGTCAGGTTGAGTACGGTGTATAAGGCGGCGGTTGTAAAAGAATAGAAATATTTGTTTTGTTTTTATGCGTCTGGGAAGTTCGTAGTTATATGTACATATAGGACGTCGGACGGAGGGCTGAAGGTAGATAAGTTGAATACCTAATTCCTTCACTTTGATGTGCTTTTTGAAGGGTTTCTTCCCCTAGTTCACATCTTCCTCTTCCGGTTCGGGTTCGTCAGGAACATGAACATGTTCCTGTCGTTAGTGACGTCTGGTGACCCGTTGACGTAATTCATCTTCGTAGGCGACGTCTTCAGTCGTAATGCAGATGGATGAACCGACTTCTAGCTGGCTCTGCGCTCCTGATCCTGCTTCAACTGTTCCTCCTTGATCCCCGCCTGCAGCTGGGTGCGGCGCTGGGATAGTTCCTCCTCACGCCTTTCACCGATTAGAGCGGAAGACTCTGCAAACATCATGAGTTGTGTGGCCTGGCGTTCACGCAGCGTCCGGCTTTTGGCGAGATCAAACTGAGGGTCTGGGACTTGAGGTACGTTCTCCGAGCTTGATTTGGGCTGTGCTTCCATGTTTGCAATCATCCCATCGAGTTCGTGCGGAGCTATGCCGCGGACGACGTCTGGGTAGAGTTTGTTGGTTTGCTTGTCGAGGGCTTCGAAGCGACGGCCTTCTTGGAAGATGCGCTCGCGCTCGCGGACGCACATGGCGAGGAAGTTGTCGCGGGTGGTTATGGCGCGTGCGTCAACAGCCTCGAGCTCTGCCTGCAGACGATCGAGCTTTGTGAATGAGGCGTGGTTTAGAGTATCACGAAATTTGTCATTTTCGCCAATGGGGCAAAAGACAGCCGGTGTAAAGGAGACGAGATCTGGGATGATGGGATGGCCTTCGGGATCTGGGACATCCTGCAAGGGCTCTGCGGCCGAGGGTCGACGTGCAGGTTGCGCCATGATTTGCTATTCTTGGGAAAGACCTTGAGCAGGATTAAAGAGGCTTGGTTGTCATGGCGCGTTTGGAGGCGCCAAGTGAAATTTGTGGCTGTTTGTGCAGTTGGTGTTGTTGCACTGCGGCTGATGATATTGAAGGTGGGTGGGTGGGCGGAGGTTAATGGCGAGACGGTTTGCTGTTGTACAGCGGTGAATGGCTTGATGACTGCGTCTGTACCTGCATGAGTGAGTGTGGCTTTGACGTGCATGGAAACGGTTTGTCGATCAGGCAGTTCTAAATTTTTGTCAGACAGGACGTTGGAGATTGCTTCAAATGTGAGGTTGTACATGTGAATGGCTGGATCTAGTTGTTTGGACCTAACAATCCATGTAACAAACGCAGCCTGGGAAATTTGACTGATTTCACTGAGGAGCGTCAACCTGATCGTCGATAATAGTAGCTTGAAAACTTTGTAATAAGTACTCTAAACATTATGATGACTGCTTGGTACCATATGTCCTTAAAACACACTACAACCACCCCTCTTCCATGCTATAGATACAATGACAAATGTTCCTTACTCCAAGAAGCGCCTTATCCTATCACATGATTGCCTTGGAATTCAAGGCATTCATTAATTGCTTAACCGACCAATATCTGAAGCCGGATGTGAACATACATTTCCCGCATACTTGGTATGTATCACCTGTGGGAGACCTGGTCCAGCATATGCTGGACCAGGGCCTGAATAGCCAAGCATAGGCAGCTATCGTCCCCAAGAAGCCTTCTCACGAGGCCATATAGTTGACAACCTTCGTAGCCCAAGGCTGTTCTTTCAGCATCGACTCGACTAGGGTTATGTTCGAAGGGTATCATCTGAGCGCATGTCGTGTCATCCCCGAGGATGGATATCTAGACAGTAGATAATCGGGGTATCATCCTCGCGATGGCAGAACGTTCCGAACGTATTCCCTAACGAGCCTGACAGCCGCCCTCACTAGATCCTCAAGACGACGGTCCTTGCGCTTCCTCAGCCATAGCAGCACCACAGACAGGATGACTAGATCAGCGAATATGTGCTTTACTAGCAACCAAGCAAACCACTTGATCCAGGCTGGAAAGCTGCGCTCCTTCTTTGCTCGCCACTCTCGGCCTGTTGTAATCTGCTCCCGTAATGCGGCCACCTCGGCAGACATGGTCGTCAAGGCCCGTTCTACCTTTCGCTGCCATCGGCCGCCGACTCGATTATGGGTTTGCACTTCTTCGAAACCGTCTTCGAGGTCCAATTGTTGCTGGGACCGCAATTCTGCTTCGTCGTACTCGCTCATCGGTCTGATCTCTTTCATGGGACCTTCGGCATCGCTCGCTTGTTCGGGTTCTTCGTAGCGCTGGGACGCACCAGTCGATCGATTTGCTCTTGGAGACGATAACGATGAGCTTGGGCTGTTATTCTTGATCTGGTTCCAGACAAATTCGAGTTCCGACACAAGTTCCTCGGCGTCCCTGGTGAAGTATGTCAGTTGAATCCGGCCATATCTGCAGCCCGGGCCAAAGGAGAGCGCTTACGGTGTGGTCGCATATCGATGCATAGTATCGATGAGGGCCTCAATATATCTCCTCTTGGATTCTGTCCGACTCAATCCTTTTTGCAGATTCCACGCATCCCACTTGTCCTTCTCGCGCTGCAAGTCATCGGATGCCATTCCCGAGGCTGCAGTCGGACGCTCCATAACGCCGTCAACATCGCCCTCCATTGCCTGCTTATAGAGCCCATAGAGTCGGAGTCGATCGGTCGGTGGTGGTCTTGATGCGCCTGTTTTGGGTATCTTTTTAACGGTATTGAGAGCGTGTACAAACACGCGATCTGTATCATCACGTCAGCCACCACAATCCATAACCGGAATAACGAACGCTAATTGAAAGATGCGACATACCCACTGAGTCCGCCATTTTGGCGGCTATGTTATGTTAAAAAACGGCTCGCGACTCGCAAGCTGCGGCCGATGAGAGGGAGTGGCGATTGCGTCGAGTTCGAGCGAGCTTCGATATTGGGGGTCCTTTATCGGACCTTGGGCCGTCCGGACCGCGGCTTGATGGCCGAGATAACGGAACCCCACTGACACTGACACCGATTAAGGTACGACCAAGCAAAACAAAACAACAACCTGAACTTGAGCAGAAAAGGTAATGGGTATGTCAAGATGATTAAAAGAGAGAGAACAAGTGTAGACGTCAAATGTAATCCAAAACGCCTAGTCCCCGTGTATTATGACTCCATTGGGAAAAAAGAAGAGGGTCCTTGAGACTAGAGTAACTTAATACTTTGATCAGAAGCAATTGGATGATGATGTTAGATCTGGAACATGCACATGCGGAGGCCCGTTTATCGGCAACTGCTCCTCAATTGACCTCGGCGCGCACGGGAATGCGGTTACAGGGCCCGTCCCCACTACAAGAAGATCCCCAGGGGCACTTCGAACCGGGCTGTTGAAAGGCGGAGGGAGGTCTGGGGCATTCTAATCAGTACCTTAGGTAGGATGGATAGAATATCCTAAAAAGTAGAAGGGTTTATCATACTTATTACAATACTCGAGATTTTTTTTTGAGCATCTTGTGATGATATTATGCTAGATTTATCTTATTTATGTTGATTTTTGCTAATCTCCTTATTAAATCTGCATCGACACCCAAATCACTTGTCTAAGCAGTTGCGTTGTTGGCCTTCGCCTTCGCCTCTTCCAAAAACGCCTTCTTCTTGTCCTCATACACTTTCATCAGTTTTCTGTTTTCTAGCGCAACTGTCGCCGCTTTGAAGCCTGCTTCTTTCTTTCCGAGAGCTGTCCCAATGCCCAAGAGCTTGTTTGTTTCTCCCCATCCATCCAGATAGGCGCCGATAGCGAAAAGTGGTAGACCGAGGTTCTTGTCCTTTTTCTTGCATGGCATGTCTTCGTACCTGATTTTGACGCCTTTGACGACGAGTGTTTGTGAGAGGCGGTCTTTTGGCGTTTGTTCCCCCTTAGGCTTTGCTGTTTCAGGATTTTCTTGTTTAGTAGTTGACTGTGCTTCTTGAGCTGATTTGAGAGAGGCTTCGCTGTGTTTTTCTGCTTGCTTGATCTGGTCCTTGATTGTGCGACTCCAGAGTGCTTTGAGCCAGGCGACGACTTTGGCGGTTCCGTTCTGTGATCTGGCCACTGCTCCCACGTATGCTTCGAAAATATCGCCTTGAATCTTGATAAGGTCTTTGTCTCTCGGATTTGTCCGTATCAGATCCGCCATGACGCCCATATCTCTAGGTAGTTGCGTCCTTTTTTCCATGCCGTACTGTCGGTAATACTCTGCTAGTGTGATGTTGCGCACCAACTGCTCGCGGAGCTGACTACTCCGCCCAGTTGGGAGGTGGTCGAACGTTGCAAATACCAGCTCTGTAGAGATCATTTCGAGGACAGAATCACCGTACCACTCCAGCTTCTCGTAGTTGGCTCCCCCGAGACCGGGGTGCCTGAAAACTTGAGCCTCGAGCTCTGGACTGATCACGGGCAGAGGTGGTAAGCTGGTTGGAACATCTGAAGAAGACCAGGGTGAGATGCCGGGGACGAGAGAGGGCACCACAGGGACAGAGGTTGGGCTAGATAGCTGCACGCGTTTTCGTGGGCCTTCATCGGGAGACGCCGGGCCTAAACGCTTACTCATTTTTGCTAGTATGTGACCATATACACAAATCTTTGTGTTGTTTTGATGAATCTTTGAGGAGTGCAGGGATTGGATTAGATGACCCACAGTGCGGATGAGTTTGAATAAAATTTGAATATCAATGGTAAGTTTTTATCGCACTTTCATACGAAGTTTAGGCATAGCATAAAAACCAGACTAGTTCTGTATCCTTAGATATACCATCTTGACCAAAATATGACTGACAACTATCTAGATCTCTCTTTGTCTGATCAAAGTATTAGGTATAGTACTTAGACAACGAGTCGACCTACCTACATAGATGTGAGTTCCACTCAGGGGCCTTGAGTTTTCATTGGCCTGCGTGCTCAAGTCTTCCTGCACTGAACGCGGGTTTCCTCAAGAATCAACCGACCCACAAAGCAGTCGTATCGACCAATCGGATTCTTTGTTCAACGTCGGCGTAGACTTCGCATCGAGACGTCAATTCGGGCTTCAAAAAAGTAGACTGGAGCAACCTTTGATGTCAACCACGCCACAATGAGTGTCCCACGAGCGCGGATATTGGACCTGGTCAAGGTAAGACCTTTGAGATCACACTCATGGGGCCTATGCTAACAGTTTGTAGGCGCAATGCCAGATCTTTGCGACCTCCTACAACCCTGAAGGTGTGCGCATGGGCAACAAGGTCCTGCGACAGCGATTGAGGGGACCGGCAATGGCAGCATACTATCCTCGAAAAACGGCGACAATCAAGGACCTCAAGCGCGAGTTTGGACCGACCCTGGCAACATGGGATGAGGCAGAGGAAGACCGATTCGAGTACATTGACGAGTAAGCTGGGCACCGAGACCATCTTTGTAGAAAGACAGAAGTGCTGACGGTGTGATTTCTAGACTCAAGCTCCGTGGAAAGAGTGCGCCCAAGAAGAAGACGGGACCCCCAGGTAAGACCGAGCGATTCAATGGTCGAGGCCAGCTACTAACTGTTTCCCAGCTCCTACTGGAAAGAGGCGATAAGCAAGACAATACCTTCAATGACATCTCCCACACCGATGATGGTGGCATAAGTAAGCCATTTCATGGGCCATACACCTCGAATGATATGTCGATTGTACAACTCCTTATGCCGGACGATGATATAGAGGTGGGCAGGAAAGTCAAGATACTTTCCGTGTGGTCTTCCATCGCAGTATGTACAATTATTTGTATCACTACCCAGAATACATTACTTTTGATTGCAAACCTAAA
Organism: Fusarium sarcochroum; assembly: GCA_013266185.1. Taxonomy (NCBI): domain Eukaryota; kingdom Fungi; phylum Ascomycota; class Sordariomycetes; order Hypocreales; family Nectriaceae; genus Fusarium; species Fusarium sarcochroum. Next base: position 13,076 of record JABEXW010000254.1, read on the forward strand.
ACCTTTTTGCGCGTATTGTAAGTATTGGTACTCACCTCAATGGCCTGCACACTTGGGAAACTCGGCATACGTTGGAATATATTATCGCCATTATTGCCCTCTAGTTTAGAGACAACTCGGCTACGATCCAACCTGGTGATCAGTCTTATTTATTCATTGAAGGGCACATCGACACAATATGACATCAATTCTCAAAAGATCCAAGGTAACGAGCGAGTCACACTTAAGTTCAGGAGTAAGTAAGCTCTATCGAAGGCTCTGACCAAAGCCTTTTCCCCTGACAGCATGTGTTGTTTGTACTTGACAACTTGACAGCTTAGGTACGATTATGGAACTTAAAGGACTTAAATTCTTTCGTTCTTACCTTAGCAAAGTTCAGATTGAGAGCAAGAACTTTCAACTGAAATAATAGGACAGATGTGAAGGCATGTTAGGCCCGCGCAGGCTTGACCTGATATAGAGCCTTCCTTGCGTTAGGCCATTTCTAATTCACGAATATACAACTGAATTTCATAAGGCTTACCTAGGTAGGTATTGGTGCCTTATGAATAAACCCTAAGATCACTTGTTTCGCAAGCTACAGGCGTTTTATCGCTGCGAAGGTGCATCGTCTTCCAGAAGTGGCCCCTATTTTGCCTGCCACTGCCCGCAGCAATTGGCCTTTTTGAAGCGGAAGGAACATCGGTGGCCGCTCCTGTCGACTGCGGGCTGGCACCTGCCACTTGCGCTCCTTCCATCTGCACTTCTTCTCGCTTGGCCCTGCGAAAAGGCTGCGTCAGTGAATAACCTCCCCTCCATCACCACCTCCCACCATCTTCTCTCTTCCTCCCTTCAACCCTTTCTTCATTCTCCTCTCTGCACTCTCTTCTTTTCAAACCCTTCTTGGTTCGCACATTTGACAAATTCACTCTCTTTCTCTATCTCATCGCACGTTCCTTAGTGTGCACACTGTCATCTACAGTCATTATCCAACCGCAACTTCAGAAGATCTACTGCATCGAAGCCTCGGCCAAGCGTTGCAGCATCATGTCTTCACCCGAGCCCTCTGGGCCATCTCCCGAAAGGATTGTTCCCATTTTTACTACGGTTTTACATGGTGAAACCCCAAGTGGCTCGCCACTCCCCCCCATTCCGGTGAGTAGAGTTTGCTTCTATTAGTCTTCTGCATTCACTTTACAAGGGCTTAACCTTGTGACGATTTTGCTTCCCACACATTATAGAACAGCACACTAATCCAAATCACAGAAGGAGGTAGGCAAGAATACCTCGGCAAAGAAAAACATCGCGGCACTGGCCACTTCGAAGCTCGCGAACCAAGGTCTCCCAAAGGTGAAATCAACCATTTGTCTCCTGAGAGTGCAAGTTGCTGACCATGATAGAAGATGAAATTCAGCCACGATAACTCAACCGCAGAGCAACCTTACCCGATGGACAAACTTCTTGCGAAGCTGTCCGAGCAACAAGCCAAGCTGAGCCAGCAAAACGAGGCTCTCAAGTTGAGAGATGAGGGTAGCCAATATGCAAGGGGATTCGACCACGCATCTTCGAGCAACTCTCTGCCTGTTACTCCTGCCACCGAAGCCTTTCCAAGCACGGCCCCTACCACGCGCCCTGCGAGTGCCACACTCGAAGATGCTCGTACCGAGAGCGAAGAAGTCATCCGCCTGAAACTTCAACTCGCTCAAGCCCACAGTGAAATTACAAAGCTTGACCAAGAGCTCGCCGAGACCCGTGTTGTCAAGCCAGAACCCGATGCCCCCGTTTTTGGCTTTCGAGGACCATTGTATCCTCCTCGTGAGGGCGCCTGGGGCTCCCCCGACGATGCTCGTTCTGATACCAGTGATGCCATGTCCGCTTCTGCCTTCAGCCGCACTCGAGGAATCTGGGGAACCCAGCAAGCCCCTTTTGTCAACACACTTCAGGCCCCGGTAGCCGAACCAGCTCCAGGAAAATGGCTTGAAGGGCGCGTTTTCAATCAACCCTGCCCAGAACCTATCGGAACACCCTACCCCGTCATGGATGGCTATCGAAACGAACGCCTGACACCCGATGCAGAAATGCTGCGTTCGAACTACGGACGCCGTGGTAACCGATATGAGAACCGTTTCAATTCGCCCCAGCCGTTTGGCCCTGGCTACGGAGGAGGTTACAACAGTCCTGTCAATCAATCCGATTACATGGGCAGTCCTGCACCAGGAGCACCTATGAATGCCCCCCAAGGACTTGGTCCAATGGGTGTCTATCCACCTTATCCAGGCCCTGCCGGAACACCTCTCTCACCTCACGCATCTGAGTTCACTTCCAAGGCTGTATGGAAGCATGAGGTCAGTCCGCCTGCAATATTTTCACACAGGATGCTAAATCCGAGACAGGTTATGTCGCCCGAGGACCAGACGTATCTTCCTCCGACAGAGCCATTGAACTATCGCCGCCTCTTGGACCGCAACGTGAACTGCAATTGGAAGTACATTGTTGACAAGATTGTCTGCAACAATGATCAGCAAGCCTCCATCTTCCTGCAGCAGAAGCTCAAGGTCGGAACACCTGATCAGAAGTTCGAGATCGTTGATGCGATCGTTTCCCAGGCCTATCCCTTGATGGTCAATCGCTTTGGAAATTTCTTGGTGCAACGATGCTTTGAGCATGGTACGCCTGACCAGGTCATCAACATTGCCGAAGCTATTCGGGGAAACACTTTGAACCTCTCCATGGATCCCTTTGGGTGCCATGTTGTCCAGAAGGCGTTCGACTCTGTTCCAGAAAACTTCAAAGCAATCATGGTCCACGAGCTCTTGCGGCGAATTCCAGAGACAGTCATCCACCGTTATGCCTGCCACGTTTGGCAGAAGCTTTTCGAGCTACGCTGGACCGAGTCACCGCCACAGATCATGAAGTATGTCAACGAGGCTTTGAGAGGGATGTGGCACGAAGTCGCCTTAGGGGAGACTGGTAGTCTTGTTGTGCAAAACATTTTTGAAAACTGCCTCGAAGAGGACAAGGTACGCTAAAGCTTTCTTTGCTAAATGACAATGCTAACTCATCTCAACAGCGCCCTTGCATTGAAGAAGTTCTCCAGAACATCGACATCGTTGCCCACGGCCAATTTGGTAACTGGTGTATCCAGCACATCTGTGAACATGGTGCTCCTCCCGATCGCAGCCGAGCTATTGACCATGTCATCCGCTATGCTGCTGAATACAGTACCGATCAGTTCGCCTCCAAGGTAGTCGAGAAGTGTCTCAAGATCGGAGGTGCAGAATTTCTTGCACGTTATCTTGATCGAGTCTGCGAGGGCCGTCGCGATCGTACTCGTATCCCTCTCATTAACATTGCGAGCGATCAGTATGGTAACTATCTCATCCAGTGGATCCTTAACAACGCCTCTCCCCAGCATCGCGAAATCGTTGCTGCTCATATCAGAAAGCACATGGTATCCCTGCGAGGATCCAAGTTCGGCTCTCGTGTTGGTATGCTCTGCACCAACCATGCGGTTGCGACTCGTCCTGGTCCTGGTGCTGGCCCCGGAATGAGCGGACGTATGGGACCTGGACCGCGCTACAACAACGGTTACCGCTAATGATCCATCTTCCTCGCCGATTGACCTCTGTTGTCACCAACGGCACTATTCTGCTGAGAATGCAGACTCTTCTTATTCCACTCTGTACTTTTTCTTTATTCTTTGTCGCCGTCCGTGTCGGGGAGCCTTTATCTGAATCACCAATCGTTCCACTCGCCAAGATCACACAACAAACCAGAATTTGTCGACCTTTCTTAAGAAACATCTTCCCACGCAAGTAATTTACAGATCACACGTCATCCTACGCCCAGCTGGCTACTGCTTGCCTGGGTGCATTGGACACATTATGGTTATCGATTTTGCAATATGGAGGAGATGGCAGATGCTAATCACCACAGCAGTCCTTGCAGGGCCAACCTTTACATCTCACCGCTCATGAGCTGCCACGTCTTATAGAGTGAGCAGGAGCGCGCCGCACGAGATTCTAGAGGCACACTTCTTCAGTCAACCTACGAGCACGGGTGGTGGTGATCTGGGAGGACGCCCTTGGAGGTCGGAATGAGTTTACAAAGTTGTATGTCGATTTTCTTTTCTATGCGGATGCTGGGTTCGGCGTCCACCTATAACATACGGGTTGTTACGGTAGTTATTAGACACCTTTAAATAAACAATGGCTGCTTTTCTTAATCCCTGCTAGCCTACTTGAATGTAGTGATTGATGGGTTACCGGCGTCATGCTGTTTTAGTCTTTCTACTTTGCCAAATGTCGGAACCAAGTGTAATACCAGTAATTGTTAGACTCCTGACGCCATTGATGCTATATAATGTAGGATAGAACGAGTCCACTTCTCAGGAGGCTCCCACGCTCGAAGAAGCGACTATGTCGTCCTGGACTGGTGGAAATTCGGTATCGAGAGCCTTGGGTAGGTCTGGAAGGGTGGGAGCGTCAGGAGTAACCTCTTTTTCCCAAGGCTTCCTGGGAACAGCTCTGGCCCCAACTGGTTTTACAGTCTGGAAAAAGATCAGACAAAAATGAACAGAGATGACAGTCCGTCTCATCTAGGAATTGAACTTACAGGATCCCTAACAATGGTGTTGGGGATCTGGCGAATGCCAGGTACAGGCTTGCCCTCTTGGAGAAGCTTGATCATCTCAGCAAAGCCCATTGGGTAATTAGGTTGATCTTGTGAGCCCGACTGAGCAGCAGCAGCCTTCCGATCAACATATAAATCAGTCTTTGGTGCAGCCTTCTGCCAGTCTAAAACCGGGGCTGAAGATGCATTGGCCTCATCCCGTTGGTGATATTCCTCGGGCAGAACATCTGGTGGCTGATGATCAGTGTTGCTGGCAAGCCAGGCCTTGTAGGCGCCAAAGTCAATGTTGACACCAATGCGCTGCGCATAGTAGAAGATGCGAGCGTGGATGGCCATGTCTGCAAGGGATGCTTGAGGGTTTTGCTGGCCAGGTTCGCCGAGGATGGCGTAGAGGCCGGACTCATGGTGATGTTAGTAATTGCAAAGATCACTAGATAAAATAGCAACTGTACCATAAACATCTTGTCTTTTTTCCATGGATAAGTGTCAAAGGCAGTGAAGACTGCGCTGTCGTCCTTGAGAGCTCTGATGCGATCAGCTCCGGACATCGGCCGTTGGGGGGGCGAGGGGTGTTGTTGTTGGTCCATGATGGGGAGTCTTGATTGGACGAGTTTGAGTATCTGGAAGTTCTCAATGAGTTACAAATCAAGAGACAGACATATAAAGGGACATCATCAACTGAGCATATAAACTCAGTGTGCAAGGGTCGTCACTAACATGTGAGAAGAGAATCCGTGGTTGGTAAGGTTCACTGGACTAACGGAACTTGGCCGATTCAGGACTTGGCGCACTCCGTGTAGGTACAGTACAATACAGTAGAGTCTCTGAAACATCAGCTGAAGGAAAGCCTCGGTAGAAGTCGGTTTATAGACTGGCAAGAGTTAAACTCAGGTCGGGTGCTAATCCGTTGGCTCACGTGGGGCTGACAGACCAGGACGTGACCATGAGAATGTGAGAGGGCTCGGGATATATCGCAATGTGTAAATAAATACTTAAATAGTCAGATGAAAGGCGACAGCTTACGGAAAGTGCCTTGATAAAAAACAAAATAAGGTAATCATTTACATCCAGTACCTATTTAACTTTAGAAAGTATTCGCCATTGCTCAGTGACCGATCACACCAGAGGGGAAAGGTCTAGATAAGATAGCGCAGCTCTGGCCCCACTTGATCTTCAATCCACCATCACCATCACGGGCAGGGCTACAGTATCCCTTGACCTTTCTCTCCCCTCCATGTCATTGTGGTCAAAGTCTCCTTTGTCATCGGCCATTTCTTGATATTCTTGAGACTTGACATTATATTGCTTGCATTATCCTTGCAACTAATACTAGCATTTTCCCCGCCAGGCTGGCCCTAAGCTCCCCGCCGCCGTTCCGATGAATCGAGCTGCCGTTCGAGCCTTTCGGACGACCTCTCTCTCAACCGTCCGCACCCTCTCCCACACCCCACGCCGCGGCTTCTCTGTCTCGTCCTTGACCCTCGCCCAGGCCAGGTCTAACGCCAGCGCACACGCTCGAAACGCTCGTCGTAGCCCCGTGGGAAACGTACCCCTGAGGTCCTCCATGTACATCCGCCGCCTGCCCGTCGCGCTGGTATCCAGTATCGTCGTCGGATACGGCGCCTGGTACTCCTACAACAGCTCTAACATTGCCCCCAGTTCGGCCGTCGGTTCCAGGAGTAGTCTTACCTCGACCCAGACAGCTGATGTGCTGCCTACACGAACTGTCCTTGTAGTGGGCGCCGACGAACTCAGACAAGGCACCATTGTTGGTGAAGGACCTATCTCGAAGGCTACCAGCGACGACGGTCGTCGCATTGTCGAGATGTTGACCCCTGAGCAAGCGACCCAGAAACTGCGCCGCCTTGAGCAGTCTTTCTCTGTCAGCCGAGGCCAGGGTGTCACCCGCTACGACCTGGTCCAGCTGTCCAGCAACGACCCTATCGAGGATGACCATGCCGAGAAGATTGTTCAGGTTCCCAGCAGGTCCTCCGCTGAGACCGATAACAGTGACTGGATGTTCTGGGGTGTCTTTGACGGCCACTCGTAAGTAGTCCTTATGGCGATGGTGCTCCTTACTTACACGATCTAGGGGATGGACTACTTCTGCGACCTTGAGGGAAAGCTTGATCAACTACGTCGCTCGCGAACTCAACACCACATACAAGAAAGCTTCTGGTGAGCTGCCTTCTGAAGACGCTGTGAACCTGGCTATCAAGACTGGATTCAACAATCTGGATAACGAAATCGTTCACAAGAGTGTTGAAAAAGTTTTCAAGGGTGGCTCTAAGACTATTGCCGCTGAGCTGCTACAGCCTGCTCTGTCTGGATCGTGTGCTTTGTTGTCATTCTATGACAGCCGCAGTAACCTTTTGCGCGTTGCTTGTACAGGTGACTCTCGTGCAGTTCTAGGCCGTCGAGCGGGGAATGGAAAATGGACAGCTACCGCCCTGTCCGATGACCAGACCGGCAGCAGCCCCCAAGAGGCCGATCGTTTGCGCAAGGAGCACCCTGGTGAAGACAACGTCGTGCGCAATGGTCGTGTCCTCGGCGGTTTGGAGCCTACTCGTGCGTTCGGAGATGCTGTCTACAAGTGGAGCAGAGATGTCGCCTGGAAGCTGCGCGAGAACTTCTTCGGTCGCAGCCCATCGCCTCTTTTGAAGACACCTCCCTATGTCACCGCCGAGCCTGTCGTCACGACGACAAAGGTCAACCCTGAGAACGGCGATTTCCTTGTCCTGGCTACCGACGGCCTTTGGGAGATGCTTACCAACGAAGAGGTTGTTGGCCTTGTGGGCAAGTGGATTGAGACTCAGGGACAATCTGGAACCAACTCTCAGTTCGACGCTGCGTGGAACAAGATCTTCGGCTCATCCAAGACACCTCTGCCCGTTGAGGAGAGCAAGACTGCCGGACCTGACGGTAACAAGACTCCCATCCGTGTTCAGCAATGGGGTATCGACCCAGACGCCAAGGATCGCTTCACGGTCAAGGACAAGAATGTCGCTACACACCTTGTCCGAAACGCCCTCGGCGGCAACAACGACGAGCAGGTGTGCGCTTTGCTCACCCTGCCCTCTCCCTTCTCACGACGTTACCGGTAAGCCAACCTGTGGATATGCAAATAATCAGTACTGATAGTTCTATAGTGATGACCTGACTGTTCAAGTCATTTTTTTCGGCCATGGCGAAAAGACAGGTGAGGTTACCGTCAACCTCGAAGCCACTGCTGGTGAAGGCGTCCGAGCGAGGTTGTAAGACGTTGCTGGTTGAACATACTTTCTAGCCCATCCCGAAAGATCGGATGTAAGGGTACGATGACCCAGTTATTGCCATGTTGGTGTTTTGAGGCGTTTTGGAGATTCCCCATGAGCGGATCGCAATATGTTTTCTTGTATCGTTCTGTTTTGTAAGATAAGAAGAGCGCAATAGCGAAGACCGGGTACATGAACGGCACTGTAGAAGAGTTTTGGAGTTCCTATAAGGGAAATAAGACAAGACTTTTTCTTTGCATTTCTACACAGTGAAGCTTTTCCCTTGATGACATTTTTAAAAACACCATGCAAAGACCAGTTATGAAATTGGAAAATCTTGCTCCTAGTCTAGTGTGACCCCTTTGATGCCGGAATCTGATCTACCTAGAAGGAATCTCTCAACGCCAGCATCATGGTATATCCACCTCATGGAAAACCCCGGAAAGCAATCGAAATCGAAAAGTCCACAGTTATAAACATAACTGGGAGTATGGTGAAGCTATGGAAACGAGGCCCATAGACTTTGGTCTATTTATCATATTTGGGCCAAAGTAGTTTCCTCTCTTTAAGACTCCAACACATTCTAACAAAGATGATAACCCATATGATGATGATGGCGACAGTCATGACGGAGGCAGAGATGTGTAGTCCATTGCTTTCGAAAATGGTACCCATGACACTAGTGGCCGTAACCTGCAAGCAGAACCGGTAAGTTTATCTCGGCTATACGAAACGCCAGTATGAGGGGAGTAAACTTACAAGAGCCGTGTTGGGAAACACGAAAGACCACCAAGTCATCTGAAATGGCATGTGAGTGCCTGCGCGGGTGTATTTCCATAGAGCACCGACGCACACGAGGAAAAACCACATGGCGAGACCCCAAAGCCAGAGACTGACAAGGATGCATACAACTTTGATGATGGCGGCGGCTTGAGGAGTGTCCAAAAAAGTCGGGGGTATGAGCAAATCTGCTTGGTTGCCGAGTTGGGCTGAGGTTATTAGATGGGTTTGCTTTTGAGAGAACATGATAGCATACCTATACCAGCAGCAGTGAAACCGTAGGGTCCTATCGACATGAACTGGCATCAGAAGTCAGCCGGCTGGACATAGATAGGGGTTTTATAAACTTACAATACCAGGTCTCTGCGTATCCCGTGGGAGCTTCTGCGTCATGAGACGGTATATGAAGGCAGAAGATATCATAAAAGCTATCAAACAGCCAGTTCCTTGAATCGCAGCAGCTCCCAATGCCATTGCTACGGTATTAGCTGACAGCTTATGGCCAGACGAGTGTGCAGCGGCGATGAGGTTTGCTGCAAAAGGGGCGTTGAGAAGAAGGGGATACGCAGGGAAGACCCAAGTTGGTGTCATTGTATGAACGGGAAAGACTCTGGTAGTCAACAGTTAACATTTGAGTCATGGCGAAAAGAGGGATTGTAGCAAGAAGACATACAGTGTGGACCACAGAATGAGGTAGAGAAGCGCGCTGGCACATACGCTGAGAGCGGCGTAGACCCAAAACACACAGTGCATGGTGTTCAGGAGCCATACACCGGTGTATGGGATACCATATTGACAGGTGTTGATTAATATTACAGCGAGACTGAGAGAGTCAGCGTTAAGGAATGATGGTCGTGTCGCTATGTTTCACTTACGAGACCACCTGGTTTGGTTTGTATCAGTATCGAGAATTTGAGATGAGGGGTGAGAGTCTTACCGAAGCTGGTATAAAGAGCGATTCTACTTGGTCGGTGAATGAGTGGACAAAACTCCCCGGCCGAAGATGAAACCGTGTACATATCAGAATAAAGTTGATTAAGAAGAGAACAAGGTTGAGAAAGAAGAAGAAGAGGCCTATGCCGCGTATCCAGGGTGCATCCCATTTCACTAGTAATAGTCAGCGAGGTTTTGTGAGAAAGCAGCAATGATCTGAGGGCATGTGTACAAGAATGAAGAATGTTTGCAACGCCACCAGTAGACATGGTCTGATGAGAAGTGTTAGCAAGGTCAGAGGTCAACTCGAGGGAAACGCAAGGGGAACATACCATGGTAAAGTAGGTCCATTGGTGACAAGCAATACGATCTCGAAGGCCAACCTTTTGAGATACAGGTGTCTTTTCCGCCGTTGCCATTACATGGTTCAAACTGTTTGAAGTAAGAGTCGAGTCATGGTTCAGGAGTCGGCTTCGATTCCGACTGTTGCCATCAGCATCCCCAGGAGCTATGGCAGCAATGTACGACGGCCGTTGAGATAGGGCAGGGCGTGACACAGCAGGACGTCTTATATGCCCCGTCTCTGGAGCAGCCGGGGCCGACGCCACCTCGGAGAAGAAGGGCGGGTTCTCTTCGGATGGAGACTCATAGCCCGTGGCCAGAACTGAGGCCGATGCCGGGGACGGAGACGACAGGCCGGCTACCACTGGATAACCGGTGGGGGCCATTCCGGAGGGGGACCGTCAATGTCGTCGGCACGACGGGCGAATAGCTTGGAGACACAGTAGAGAGCGACAAGGGCGCTGGGTTCCATATGGGAAAAGGCGATGTGGAAGTAAGCCAGATGCGCGACGAAGACGAGGTGGTGAAGAACGAGGGTGCCGAAGTTGGCGAGCGGCATAGTGGGGGCCCGTAGTTAAGTTGAGAGGAGAGCCCTGTTTTGTTTTCTCAGATTTGGAGAGATCTTAGTGGCTGATCGGCGCCAATGTCAGTCGTCTTTATTCGGAGCCGCGTGAGCCGCTGGAGGAGGGTTGGTCTTGGTGTGTGGGTGAGTGAGGTTGGACGAGAATGGAGGTGAGTGAGTGTATGTTTTGGGCGAGTTGGCGATAGAGGGAGAAAGTGATTTGGGTTAACTTTAGTGCATCTGTAGGTATCAGGCGCTGAATTTAAGTTAGTGTAAGAAAGAAAGAATCCGTATTTAACAAATTGACTTAACCACTGATGGTAAACAATGGGAAGAATAACCAAGGCATCTCATGGCATTTGAAAGTGATGTGCTTTGCATCCCATCCAATTCTTGGCGGATACCGGATACCTCCTGTAGGTACCCAGCTGAACTAGTCATGTCGCATGGTAGCGTGACGTTTTAAGGACAGAAACTTCCCATGATCCATGTTGATTATGTTGCCAATCAAACAATAGCAAAAGTAATCATTATCTATACTACGAACATTGACGTTCAAATGCAATTAATTCATATGTGCCAAGTGTACCTCTAGGTGCATTGCTTTCTTGATAATATCGACATAAAGCATAGGTACGGTGAGTGACTACAATTCTCTACAACTGTACATAGATTGTCTAAATAAGAGCTTAAACAGGAATATACCGACATGATCCCCGTGCTAAACGCTTTCATAAACTCTCTGGCTTGTCAAAGTTACAAGTTGAAGTGAAATCTTCCATGAGTCCAGGTCGTCCCTTAAGCTGCGCCAATACGTCAGCGGGGCTCCGGCTACGGGCATGCAAGCCACCCCACAATTACCCGGAGCTGCACGTGATATCGAAATGCCACCTTTCATAGCTTCCTGAGCTGCATTCGTATCAAACTATAACAAGCTTAACCAAGCTACGACTTCAATCGCACACAGCTAAAAACTACAATTGAAACCGATAGTGTTGGGTATTTCAACGAGTGGAATTGTAAACCTCCGCGCCTCAAAGCATGACACCATAAACCTCGACATCTCAACAACCCCGCGCCATCATGTCTTTCACCAACACACCCGTCACCCGTCTTGGAGTGGCCGGTCTTGTAGCTGGCTCGATTATAGCCAGTGTTCTCGACGTCAAACACTATTTCTATATTCTCATTGATACTCACATATGGCGCTACCGCCAGTTTTGGAGGCTCTTGGCCTATCAGCTTTGCTACATCAACTCGACCGAGGTCCTCTTTGCTGCAATGTCTCTGTATAACTTACGCATCGTTGAGCGTATGTGGGGTTCCCGAAAGTTTGCTGTAAGTTGATCTCCTACAGTATATTCCTGGTGCATTGCTAACGCTCTCGCCCCCCCAGTCTTTTATTACTGTTACCTTCTTTATTACTTCGCTCATCCCGCCTATCGTCTCAATCGTATTGCGACCTCTCACTGCGGGGTGGCTCAACTACATTCCGGCTGGTCCGACTCCCATCATATTTGCTATCCTAGCTCAGTATCATGCCATGGTTCCGCACATGTACAAATATCGAGTAGCCACATCTGAGGCACCACCTACCGACCGGCCATTTGTCGGCCTCACATTCTCCGACAAATCTTACAAGTACGCCATTGCTCTACACCTGGCACTATTGCAATGGCCAGGCTCAGTCTTGGGTGCAGCCACTGGTTGGATTGTGGGATATTCGTGGCGGGAAGGGCTTCTTCCAGCTGCTCTTGTGCGCTGGCGGGTGCCGGGCTGGGTTGTGGGGCTAAGCTCGCAGAGACGGAGTGCCGAGTTTGAGGGTCTTCGACGCCGACTCGAGGGAGAAAACTCAACGGCAGCGGTTGCAACTGGGGCACAAGCTTCAGCAGAGGGTCAGGCGGAACGTCGGAGAACTATGGGGCAGCAGATTATGGATCAAGTTCGAGAAGTGCTTTAGTGGTCCGTATATTAGAAACATTCAATAGACATCACTCAGGTCGGCATCATGGCGTCCGAAAAATTGCGGGACAGGAGGGTATCGCAGCGCGGGCTTCCTTGAGGATGTCTCAGTTCGACGTGCAAATGACATGCCTGTTGAGTGCTCAGAAGCTGTCCAGCCACGCAGTTGAGGGAATACTTAGCCGATCACCTAGACTGCCAATGAGAAACCGCCTTCATGTCGTATGGCAAAGATTGTTCATCATGATAAGATTACCTACAGATTCTACTATATTCTACAAATTCTCTTATAATCCCATACCCGCCTTAGAATAAGTTATCTCTGGATATTCCCATCTGGTCTACGGTGGTATTATTCGGCCGCGTGCTACATAGCGGAACGATGATCCTGATATGGAAATAGTGATGATGCATATGTTAGGCGACAAGGCCAACGAAGTTCCGTGTAATGAAGGAGGAGGCCCAGGTTGTCAGCCACCATCCATCAAATGTCAGCATTGCTGCGTGGATCACCGGCACAGCCTTTTTCATAGTACGCAATGCTAGGGCATGTTACTGTTTCGAAGGAAGCAATGACACCCAAAAATAAAGAAACAGGATTTGAAGCATGTTGAGTAGGATCAAAATGCATACAGCTCATCTCAGCCCTTGAGATGCAGTCATAGACATGCACATGGTTGTAGCCATCGCCATGGCCATAACTGGGAACATAGAAACGAAAAGATTAGGTTCTCTCTCACGGATACAAGATGACGGATTGTTTGAAACAAAGATAGGTACGGAGTACATTGCTAGCGATACATCGCTATAATGAACCCACAGCCAATAAGGACTAGCGCAGCGTTATGTCCAATGCGGCAAGACCCATGCACCAGTAATGCGGGTGCCCCCTCTTGTGCCTTACTCCAGCCGCCGCAGCACCCCTAGAACTCTACGTGCATTGGCGGATGAGGCAGGATCTACGCAGGTACGGTACGTACCTACCTACCTGACTCGGCTAGACTGAGCAGCTCAACCGCTGTAATTCAACTTTCAGTGGAGGTCTTCATAAGGGTCCCACTCGATAACTTACCCTTTGGGTTATCGATGGGCCTCCTTTTCCCGACCTCTCCTTTTACAACCCCCAGTATCTGAATCATTCTCACGACTTTTGGAACGATTCTTTTGCGGCAGCGAGTGAGCGCCTCTTTAGAAATTTCTCTCGACTTTTCGCGATCTTCCAGCCTCAGCGGTGTCAGAGCGCGACGCCCCTTTGTTGCATCCGTCTGATCACAAGCTACGTCCAAGCGACCCCCCGGCGGCCGGTCAACCACTCTCCAAACTCTGCGATACTGGCCAGCCATCTCTCTCTATGGCTTCTACTTTGTTATTTTGATCTTTGGTCTTGCCCTTTTTTCACCACATGTTTTCATGACCAACACAACGCGACATCGACCTTTCTGAAACCATGAGTGTATACGCGCGAGAGGGCAGCCCATACGGGTACAGCTCATCTAGGATGTCGCCTCCGGCTCCGAGCCCTCGCGGCAAGACATTTGTTGAAGGATATCGCAACGATATAATAAATGGATTTGAGAAGGAAAACCCACTCTACAACCCGGTATGCTTTCCATAATGACACAGCTTCAGTACTTGACCCAGTCTCTAACATTGAGTTTGTGTAGATGAACCCTGATCGTCCGCAAAGTTCCGCTTTAGTCGACCTTAAGGACCCAATCCAAGTGCATCTCCTTACCGAAACCGCCCTCTCTGACAGCAAGGAATACGAGATTTTGTCGCAAGAAGAGGTGGACGACTTAAAGAAGCAATGCCAATCCCTATCCCAGCGCGTCGAGTCGACCCGACAGAACTTGACGATCCAGTCCAAATATCGAGATGCAGCAATCTCAATGGCGAGATTATATAATCCCGGAAAGTTAGATGGGAAGCGCAGAAGTCTCTTGGGTCGCAACAGTGGTGATCACGCTCGTGCCAAGGAGGCTGAGGCCGAAAGACAGGCAAGCGAACGAAAATGCGAAGAATTAGCGGCGGAACTCTTCAACCTCGAAAAGCGGCTTATGGAGCCTCAACGACGTCTACTGGAGCATACTGCTGGAATCCTTCAGCTGACTCACAAGGTGTCGAATAAGAAGAAGGATCTAACTCCTCCGCTTCAACCACTGAATGGCATGCCTGGGAGTCCAGAGAGCCTATATACTTATACCCGCAATAGTCTGGACCGTCCCAGAGATGAGAACTACTTCAACGACGACTATTACGATCAACCGAATGGTGCCTCAGCAAGGGGCCAGTCTCGCCAACAGCCTATTGAGATACCCCTTAAATCGCCAATCCGGGAACAGAATAGTCAGCTCCGGGATGAAATGGAAAAGATGAAGGATGAGAACGTACAATTACAGGGCGAGACCGGCTCCTTGGTCAAATCGATATCGGAGATGGAGATTCGGCTGGAGAATCTAAACGGCTCACTGCGGGACGCCATTGTTCGCTTTAATCCTTCCAAGAACGAGGAATACTACGATCCGCCATTTGGGGTTCCAGGCATGAAGCCCGGGGAGCTTCTCAACAATCAGATGGACTATCTGGAAATGGGTCTGAATGCAATCGAGGTAGAACAAGAGTCATCCGGCGAACACACCAAGGTCGACAGCTCGATTGATAAACGGATCGAGGCTCTGAACCAGCAAGTCCGAGATCTGCTTTTGACTGTGGATCCCGATTACCCAGCTGCACCTCATTCCTCCCAACATGATATCGATGCGAAGCTCGCCTATCTCGAGGACTCATTACGCGCTGCCGACTCGGAGCTGGAACGCGCTGTCCAGGCGGCTCAGGCGGGCCCGCTTGATAAACAGGACGACGACCAAGTGGAAAGAATCTTGATGAATTTGTGGAACATGATGCAGACGGGCTTCGCTAAGATCAGAAAGGAGAAGGAGGAGCGCCGAAGAGCCCGCATGGAAAGGGGTTACGAGGACGAAGAGATTTCTGACGACGAATTCGATGAAGCGGAGGCATTCAGTCTTGTTGGATTTTCGAACCGCGTTCAGTGGCTATATTCACAGGCCACCACGCTCAAGGATCAGAAGTCGGTACTGAAGCGACAAATCAAGCAACAACGCGAACTTAACAACAAATCAGACGCCGAGAAGGACGAGGAACTGGCGAGGAAACAGGACGAGCTGGACGAGACACAAGTGTTGCTGGCTCGAGCCGAGAGAGACGCCATGAATGCCCAGACCATGCTCTCGGAGACTCTAGAGGAACTCGAAAGTGCCCGTACCATCGTTGCGAACAACGTCGGTCCTTCAAGCGGTGAATCCGAGGAAGGCACCAAGAAAATCGCTGAATTGGAGGCTGATGTGAAGCGTCTCCAGTCCGATCTGGCTGGTGCAGCAGGCGCCGCGGGTGCAGCACACGCCAAGGTCGAGGAACGAGACCAAGAGATTGTCAAACTCGAGTCCGATCTTGACCGGCTCCAGTCTGACCTTGCCGGAGCGGCTGCTGCTGCGGCTGCTGCCCAATCTCAGATTGAGGATCGCGAGAGCAAGATCACCGCCCTTGAATCCGAGTTGGATTATCTTGAGGCTGCTCAGAACGAAATCGAGCAGCGCAATAAGAAGATTGCTGAACTTCAAGCTGAGCTTGAACAAGCCAATGCCGTTCACGACCAGCTCGAGGAACGCGATGCCAAGATCGCTACTCTTCACACCGAGATGCAGGAAGCCAACATTCTCCGAGATCAGGTCGAGGTGCATAGTGCTACGATCGCTACCCTCAAAGCTGAGTTGGAAAAGACCAATGATATCGAGGCCCGCTTCGAGGAACGGAATGCTAGAGTCCATCATCTCGAGTCTGACATGGAGCTTTTGCAAGCAGACTTGGCCGGGGCTGCTGGAGCTGCTGGAGCCGCTCAAGCTCAGCTTGAAGAGCGGAACAGCAAAATCGCAACTCTCGAGGTTGACATCAAACGGCTCGAGGAGAAATTGGTTGCTGTTGAGTCTTCCAGCAATAACACTCAGAGCCAGTTGACTGGCGTCGACTCCGTGATCGATGCTCTCAACGCGCAGCTTGATGAGGTTAATCGATCTAAGCAAAAGGCTGAAGAGAGTGCCAGGTCTCTGCAGCAGCAAGTGAGCAGCCAAAAGGAGGAGATGTTGACTAAGAAGAAACAGCTCAAGGAGAAGGAAGATGAGCTCGATCTTCTCAACATGAACATGGTGGAGATGAAGACAGAACTCACAATTGCCCAGGCGGAGCTCGACGGTGCTTATGGATCCCGTGCAGAGAGGGCCGCCGACGTGGCAGCTATCAAGACCAGTGGCGAGGTGATGAAGCTCCAGAACCAGCTCACAAGGCTCAAGAATGAGCTGGCCGGAACTGTTCAAGAGCTGGAGGAGGTCACGAGGGAGACCCTTAGTGCCGAACGTGAGAAGATCGAGCTTGAGAACCAGCTTGAAGATGTTCAATTGACGAGGAAGACGCTCGAAGGGGAGGTGACGACGTTGCGTCAGCGACTCGAGACGGATATGGAGAAGGCTCGCGAGCATATCACCAAGCTTCAGGAGGATCTCGATGGCGAGCGACTCAAGGCGATACCACCAAACGGCGGAGTCGGCAGAGGTGCTTCCATGCTCAGCGAGCAGTTCAGGGCCACTATGAGGGAAGAGAGGAAGAAGTTCCAAGAGAACATTCGGGTAAGTCCATGTCTTCGTTCCACCGCGCACGCAATCCAGATGCTAATAATTATCAACAGGAGGAACGTGCTCGAACACGTCAACTTGAAGAGGAGCTGGCCAAGTTGAAGCGGTCCCGAGGATCAGACAAAACCTCTTTGGGTCCTCAATGAGTGAGTCACTGAGAGGAGAAGCTTCGTCACTCAGCTTTTACAACCAAGACCGACGTCGAGCCTATCGAGTGCTCATGCTGTATCATAATGTATTGTTGTACTACTGTTGTTTTTGTTTCTATCTTCTGGGTCTCGCAGCGTGTCTGGAGGACAACGAGTCGGTGGTGACCGATTCGAATATTTAGCACCTGATTGTGTGGGCCAGGCGTGAATTTGATATCTTGTGGATGGGTACATAGATGAGGAGTTTAACGCGATGGATGGATCGATGATTTTAAACAGCCGAGGCAAAAATGAGGACGGACACATGTCGATAAATGATAGGGAGGTTTCAGGGCTACCGATGAAGGCTTCGGAAGAGACAGTAGTAAGGCTTCACTGCTAAAGCTTTTGAATCAATGCTTTTCGGATCCGAGACGGTCATGATTTGACTTGATTTACGGCGTCATGTTGTGTGGTGAAATTTCTCAAAGGGTTCATGGTCATAATCTTGATGCAAAAATCTTGCAGTATTTTGTCACAACATTGCGCAACCATGAATCACGGCAGCAATGAATGGCAAGGCAACTGAAGGCATTAGGAATCAGTCATGCCGTTGGAAGATTACACGTAAACCGGAACGAACGTGCGAAAATTCCCCAAGTCGGTCTATCCTCAACAGTCTGAATGACTTCATATGCGATGCAATGCAATCTTAGCCCAGCATAAAGCGAGGTTTAGGTTTTGATAAGTGCTTCAGACTGTCGTTGTCTTAATAGAAGAGGTTGGAGATAGAAAACCCTAATTGGAACTCCAAGCCCTAAGGGATAGAGTGTCGTGTTCTCGAGTTCGATGTTGGATAAACGGTTTACATGCATTGTGCATGATAGAAGAGGTTGGTTGATGATTGTATCTTAAAGTAGTCTCTTAATCGAATACGAGGAGAGGTGCATTCTTATGGCTCTTGAGTTCATGTTGCTGCGGTTATAAGTAGGTACCCTCTGCGGCCATACTTTATATTGCTATCAACCAATCGTCAGTAGTGCCGAGAAATCACCATATTTTAGTTTCATTTGTTCAATGAAAATGATTTGAACTTTTTACTTCCGAGTTTCGTTGTAAGCGGGCTATATTTCATCGTGTCCTCTTATATTAGTATCTTCCACATACAGCATCAACCACATGACCTAAAGACCACTTCCTAGCCAACGTCATGTGGTGTCCAAGTTTCCAATTATGAGGAATGACGCTATCAAATGACCAACTGCATGTTTGCAAGTCCTCTGGAATTATTGTGATATTCTGACTTGTAAGAAGAAACCCTTGAAAGTCAACTTTATTTTGCCCTCCGCGCCGTTAACCCTCTTGCCACCATATTAAGCTTATGATAATAACGAATCATGATGTTGCTCAAGAGGCATAAGAATAACTCTGCATAACACATAAGACCCTTCATGGTAGCGGGCACAAAACTCTCCATAGTTGCGGGGATACTTGCCTATTCAAGTAAATGTGTGAGACAGGAAAGAAGAGAGTTTGTTCAACTTTATCACAGAAGCTCAACCGAAGTTACAGAGTTGAACAGGTTGTTGTTCGAATGCCTAGCAACTAACTCAGAATATGATATCAAGGTCGAGTGGCGATGAGATCTTGATTGTCATTGGCAAGATCAGCTCAATCCTTTTAGCCAAACAGTTCAATTCCCTTCACGACAACCTAAAAAATGTGGCGTTTAGGCAGTGGCTCAACTTTCCAACAAGAATATCTCGCCCTGTGGCTGGGAAACTCAGTCAAAGGTATTGACTGCGTGTACTCTGACTTACACAGCGTCTCGGTGTGACAGCAGAGTGTTTGTTTATGAGGATAGATGCATGTGTGCACAAACATGAGCACGAGAACGAGAACGAGAACGAGTTAACGTAGAATAAGTCAAGCCTCTAGTCTTTCTGTCTAGGTAGTCTAATGCCCTTGATGCGCCGCGTATGTACAGTAATAATATCAGATATATGAAGTCGAGTGCAGTGTAATGCGCCAGGTCTAAATGCGAGTGTGGGCCGTACATGATTGCACTGCCTAAATTCGAAAGAGTCATGTGCTTGTCTGTACGACACTGGTGATACCAGAACGTACAACACATAATAGAAAGCCTCCCAGGCGCCGTTGCATCCAGAGGGGGCTGCACTCTCCTGCGCCCCCCAAATCCACCGCTTAACGCCGCTGAAAGCAAGATAAACCAAGTTTGAATAAATAACCAGGCCGCATAAACAATGCAGAGTGTGCAGTAAAACTATGAGCAAATGCAGAAAGCCACCGATCAATAATGTGTATAAGGGGAAACTCAGCCAAAGCGAAGGGCAAGGCCGAGGTTGTGGTTGTGGTTCGGTCCAGCCGAGATTCTCTCGAAACTTAACCAGAATGTAGTTGCGTGCAGAAGCCAGACCGGGTATTGCCATGTATCGACATTAAAAAGCTGGTAAAGGGGGTATAACGAAGTGGTGATACGAAGGATACATGGGGTTGCTCTGCGGCTGAATTTAGTCCATTGACATGTCGTCGTCGTCAATGTAAGCCATCCGAGACCATATCCTCCAGTGGACAACGCCCACATGAGCAATACGCGTGGCAATATCTTCAATGCCACCCTCCTGCTGACCCATGCGGATGGCCGCATCAAGGTCGCGGTCTCGTCCTGCATCCAGGCTGCGGCTACTGCTCGGTACGCGGTTACCGGTAGCAATTGAGAACAAGCACACGCCCGAAAGTGCCTTGAAGTATCGCACCCTTGAAGCAAGTTCTGTTAGAAGCCGAGAGCGGTACGCCTCCTCCATATCTTTGAAGATAGTAGACGATGTGCTGCACACGTTCTCAGTAAGCTTGTTCTCAAACTCTGTGAGCATGCTCATAGGCGCTTCGGTGAATCGGAAGATCTGAAGAGCCAGAGAGGGGGCCATCGCCCGCCATTTGTCGTGATAATGCATGTCGTGGGGTGCCTGCTGAAGCAGGGCTACCAGAGACTCGCGGAGGTTTCGAGCCTTGGTCTTTGCTTCACTGGAGTCCGAGCCAAGATATGAAGGAAGAACCATGGACGAGCGTGGTGACGATGAGGCCGAGTCCCCAGAGCTGAGTGCTACACTAGCAGGACGCGAGCTCGATGGGGGAGTGTTGAAGTTGAATTCGTGATCGTCTGGAATGGCGCTGGCAAAAGCTGGAGGTGAATGGAAGCGTGCAATTCCCTCGAGGTCTTCGTACATTCGCATGCAAACATCCAAGTTGATGGCATCCAGGATATCGGATCGGACACGTCCTAGTCGGTCCTCATCGAAGAAGAAAGTTCCAGGCAAAGGCTTCTCACCAGCACATGGGAGCATTGATCGTGATAGTCCTTCAAAAAAGACACCCATATCTCCAAACTGAGATGACTTTGTTCCAGCACCGGCGGGATAAGCCCGAGCAGCTTCCTGATACCAGGGCCTGGCATCGCTGATGTCCATCTTGCGATTTCGAAGCTTCTTCATCAGAAACTTTTGTTCGAAGGCTGTCGTCTCTTCGATAAGAGCAGGTCGAAGGCAGCGGATTTGATGGTTTGCAACGTCCAACTTCATGGCCTCCAAGACACTGAGTAGACTTCGCATG
The DNA here is from genome assembly GCA_013266185.1 of Fusarium sarcochroum. Taxonomy (NCBI): domain Eukaryota; kingdom Fungi; phylum Ascomycota; class Sordariomycetes; order Hypocreales; family Nectriaceae; genus Fusarium; species Fusarium sarcochroum. The sequence continues at coordinate 33,981 of JABEXW010000254.1, forward strand.
CCATTGACAAGCTCCTCAACGTCGTTGTTACTGTTACCGTTGCTGAGTTGCTTGTACATCGAATCGACCCATTCATCTCGCATTGGTGCGCAGTGCGATTTGAGGACACGTGAGAGCCACGAGGCAAGCTTCTCCAAGTCTGCGATGCCACGGTGGAATTGTTGCATCAAAAGCTCAACGTTGAGTCCCTCGTCAAGGAACTGTCGGTCGCGCTGGGGTACCAGAGTTTGAATAATCTCCTTCACGGACTTGAGGAGCTTGGGTAGACACCAGTCATCTCCCGTGCCATGCTTGGCGTAAAAGCCGTCCCTGTCCATGATAAACTCGACCAACTCTTCCTTGAGCTTCGTCCAAAAGACGCTTGCACGATCATGTTTTCTTCGGCCCTTATCGCCCTCCACGTTAGGTCTAAAGTGTAACTCAGGGTCGAAGTTGATATCATGCCGTAATTTGGGGTTGTTGATGATCTTGGAAACCTCAAGTTCGCCCAAGCTCGATTTCGTGACAGGGGGTTCAAGAGGTTGGCTTGGAGCGAGGTTCCTCCGGCTGTCGGGTCCTGGGCTTGATGCTGTTGATGCTGTCGACATTTCCGAAGGGTTTCGTGAAAGTGGTGCTGCCACTGGGGCCGTTGTATTGGAAGGGTCGTCGCACCGTCTTGGTGAAACTTGTGATGACTGTGTGGCCTCGTCCTTCTCGTCCTTTGATGGTTTCCTAGTTGTCTCCTTCTCAGGTCTCGTCTCGCCTTCTCCGTTAGGTCCGGGGCCTGATGTGGACAGACTCCGCCTTGACCGCTCAACCGGTCCTCCAAACCCTTGATCCGCCGTCATCTTGCAAGTTGGTCTGCTATCAATTTACTGAGTTGTAATTGATCGGGTTTAGTTGAAGATAACCAGATGGTTCCTGCTCAAAGAATCTTGAAATTGAATCCGATTTATGTGGGTTCACCAACTATTCAAAACCTGTTAGTTAGATAAGAATTCTGACTTGGTCAAGCGGAAACTTGGGAGCTTGAGGGGCGCAGACTGAACAGTCACGAGTTGACGGCCGGTTGCAGACGCACTCGGCTAAGAACTGTTCGTCGCCAAGATGTTGTACACCGGATATGAAGCAGAAGACGGAAGAGAGGCCGGGCAAGTTGCAGACTGAATATAGGGTGTTGAGATCATGTAGTCGACTTACAAGGATTCGATGAGTCTTGGGTGGACAGTATGTTTGTTTGCTGCAGTTGATTTCGCGGCTGTGTGACAGTGTAGGTTGTATTCTCTTTTCTCTTGTAATAAATGGTCCCTCGGTGTGTTGCCTCGCAGTTCGTTTCGGATGTATAAAAGTCGTCTTGTCTAAACTTCTCTCGGGTGGTTGCTTTCGAATATTATAAGAACAAGCGCGGTAGCAGTCTATAATCCCAACAAAACAAAGTCTTCAAAAAGAGTGAAGGTGTTTTGAAGCACGTAATGAGGATAACAATGCTTGGAATAGTTTTGGATATGGTAAGACAGAAATAAGAAAAGGAACAGGAAGAAGGGAGGAGAGAAAAGAAAAGGGGACGATGGCGATGGGAGCCGGGGATATTTCATATGGGGATGGATGCAGTAGGGTACCACGGAGCGAAACTAGGCTAACTCTCCACTCTTAACTCAGACACGACTCACAGATCCATGATTCGAGTCAAGTGAGGTCTATTTCCACACTGGAGAGTTAGAAAAATTAGGGAGGCCAAGCGCGGCATAGCCAGTTCAATCGCATGGCATGACAGCTGGGTAAGGTATAGCGGTGGGCCATACATGAGGGGAACCCGACCCAACGAGGCAAATTCGGCTAACTGTCAGGTATAATTGATGTACTGACCCCTACTGTTGTCCGTACCATCCATCCCACGACCCAGGCTTGCAGGGTGATGCATCAATGCTTTCCCTCTGGCGTGGGCGGTCCCTGTGGACGGTCCCTTGCCTTTTCGGGAAGGGCGTGTGATATAGGATAGGGTGTCGTGAAGTGACTGTTTCTCTTTAGTGGGTGTGTGGCTCTATCCTGGAGCAATGCTTTCGCTGAGCCCAGCGGGAACCTGGCAAACAGTCTTTCTGCAGCCACTAACTCAAAGGCGTTGCACTGGATGAAACTAGGAAACAGCGAAAGGCTTTTCTGTTGCCCCCTGGAATCCAGTGGAAAAGTCATTATGGTGGACGAAACTTCTTCCAGCGTGGAGCGGTCGAGGTCTGGTTGAGGCGAGTCAAAAAGTCGGTAGCCACCACTCAAATCACCGCCACCGGAGGCCGGAATCAAGCTGATGGACCTGGGCCTAGGTACAGGATAGTACCCAGCACCTAGCACCTAGCCACCTAGGTAGGCCGGTAGGTGCTGGCGCTGGTGCTGTGCTGGAGGGTTGTAATGCAATCTAACACTGCAGCGACAGCGTGACCCTCCGACATTTGAATCTGAGCCATGTTGCTGCCATCGTCTCGGCTTCTCGTCTCGTCTCTATTAAATGAGTAAGGAAGCAAAGGTCAGACGCTACTTGACTCAGTCTAAAGGGGGGATCACGGGGACACTCACCATCTTTTCCTTTGTCTGATGAGTTTTCCTCGCCTCCCAGTGAAAGGATAATATGGACTATGCACAATGCTTGTCGCCCCCAAAGCAAGATACGAACTCAACGCCAGCCAGCATGTCCATCGTCATGGCGAAAAGTGCTGTCAATCAATCCATGGCAATCGCGGTGCGGTGCGGTAGCGACGTATGATGACTCCACAGATTTTGTTGGAGATGCCCAAAGCCATCCAGTACAGCGCGTGCTCCATAATGTTTAATGGAGCAGGTGGGCTTGCCATGGATGTCATTCTTGGGATCCGCGGGATGAGATGGAGATGGAGATGGGATGGATGGCCGATAGTGGAAGATTGATGAAGACGGGATGCTAAAAACCTGTACGTACCATTGGTAGATTAGGTAGTGCCTTCCCTTGCATCTTGGCCTCAAGACTGAAGGCCTGATTCAACTCCTCAGGCTGCCATGTAAGGCAGCTAAGGTATGTATCTATCTACCTTCCATCTTTTCCAATGGTAAAGGTAAACTCCATCAACCAACGTCCGGAGGTGTAGGAAAACCCAACAATATCAACAACAATAACAAAACAACAACAACAAACAAGGTCAGACTTCCACTTGCCGAAGGCGGATCGAGTCCCAGGAACATCGACCCAAACAGGTCAGGGATAGACAAACTGGGCCCGCCGATTCGTCCGTCGATTCCAGGGGGATCACTGTCATTCGGGACCATCTCCCATCGAATCAGCCCTCAGGTTATCTGTACAGCACTGTACACAGCACAGCACAGCACTCGGCGTGCCACACACACACACACACACAGCTCGCGTCTCCAACAATGGAACCCCCCCAAAAAAAAAAGGACGGCCCAAGGGCTCTTCAGGGCCAGGGGACCATCGTCATCGCACTAGCACACAACCTTTAGGAACCACAGAAAGATCCGTCCGCCGCCGCCGCTGATCTAGAAACGGACCAGAAGCGTGCAGATTACAGCGGAGTCGCTCACGACTAATGAGCCGCCCCAGCTTCGGCCACTACGAATCATCCTGTAACTTTCGCTGGTCCAGAAGTTCCAGTTACGTAGGTAGGTCACTTTTGAGTTGAGTGTGAGCCAGCAAAGCATCCATGAATTCAAAGCCAAGTGCTGACTGAGGATGAGAAAATTTGTTCTTGTGGCAGTGTTCGTGACGACAACCGAACAGGCATGATGCATCTCAGGCCTCAGTCAGAGTTATTTTGTGTGGTGACGGTATGCGCCCACGCCGTCTACCGCCGCCACCACCACCACCACCAC
>JABEXW010000255.1:0-36966 GCA_013266185.1 Fusarium sarcochroum
ATATTATACTATAAAAACTAATAGGTTATTCAGATCTTCGCCTACAGTTGCTGGAGCCCGAAAAGTACCCGTACCTGTACAAATGCATGTACGGCATCTTGATGCTTCTACCCCAATCCTCAGCATTTGCTGCTTTGAAGAACCGCCTCAACAGTGTCAGCTCTATAGGCTATCTGCATACTGCACCTCGAACGTAAGTTGACAGATCATCTTCGCAACAGTCTCGTCAAGAGGATTACCCGATCCCGACCTGGCACCCACGCGTCTAGCTATTGCATCATACTGACCGTTTTAAAAGGACTACCTCGAGTACAAGTAGCTCCAATTTCGACAGGCCAAATCGGCTCAAGAGCAGAGAGGATGGGAATATACGATGGGTCGAGCTGCTAGAGAAATTCCGCAGTGTACAAGAACGAGCACGACGTGCTCAGCGCCAAAACAACATGGACGGCGACGAGATTCCTTCAATGGGAGTCAGCGAGCTTCGTATCGGCGACGGAGCGGTAGACGTCAAAGGCAAGGACACACGCGGTGTCGGCCTACAGTCAATCCCTCAGAAGGAGCCAGCGCCTGCCCCTCCAGTGCCAGCCAAGAGGATAGGCTTGGGCAGACAGTTTGGAAGATTGGGAGGTGCCGTGGCAGGAAAAGGCCGACGCAACCAATAGTGACTGCATTGATTTTGGTTATAAGTATACAGCGTTATTTGCCTGGGAGTCAACTTGCTGGGTAAGCGGGTTTGACGGTGTTTAGAGGTTCATTAATGTATAGTATCGAGAATCAATGGAACAGACTTCAGCGTCGTCGCTTAACTGGACTCTCACGTTCCACTAGGCCTTCGAAAACCGCATCGCGCTGAGACGATATGGAACGAAGCTGCTCTCGAAAGTCTTCGAGTTCTGATCTGGCCATATCCGGATTGCTAGGGAGGCCTTGGAAGGAAGCTAGTTGGAGGTCAAGCTCCTTCTTCCGCGCCAGAACAGCCAGATATTCTTGCTCGTCACGAGCAAGGTCAGCGATGGTTGGATGTGACGAATCGGCAGACGCAGCAAGAGCGGCAACTTTGTCTTGAAGCTCAGGTAACTTGGTGGATAGCGCCTTGACTTTGCGCTGCATATCGAGATTCTGTTTGGCAAGATGCGCTGGAGGTTGGTAATCGTCGCTTTGTAGGTCTTTAAGAATGTCGTTAATACGAGCTGCCTCGTCGTCAATGTGCTTGTGCAGGAGCTCCACACGGGCCTTCATCTGTTCGGCGTCGTGTATGCTCAATTGGAGCTGGCACATGCGCCGACCTAAAGTCTCAGCTTCGGGAAAAGCAACACCAAACTGTAGAGCCATGTTCGCCATAGCATCAAGAGCGGTATGCCCATCTGCAGGTAGATTGTGCTGCACAGCTTCAATTAGGCCTTCTCTCAACGGCCGGGTTGTCTTGTCGATCTTGGACTCCGACTCGGTGAGCTCCTGCAGCGCAGTGGCCTCGGACTTGGCGACCAGATTACGCTCCTCATCAGCTGCTTCGTTGACGGACGCGAGGGCCAGGAGGGCTTTGAGGGTGTCATTATTGCGCTCGAAAGAAGGGACTGGGCGAGGGTGGAATTTGGAGGATAGCCAGGCGTCAATATAGGACCAGTCGCGGGCGGTGGAGGCTGCGATGCGAGCAACGGAGGGGGAAAAGATGGCCGAATCCTGACTGAGTAGGCGGTGGTGGGCCATGATCGAATGTGTCGTATGGGAATCGGAATTGGAATTGGAAGTCTTAGTCTAGACGTAATGGCGGCTTCGTTATGGCATCCTTAGTTTGCATGTAAACAAAGGTTGGATATGTTTGGAGGCTCGAGACAAAGAAGAGCGTGACGCCACAGACCAGAAATGCGTCCGTGAGCCACTGGGGATGCCTGTCAGTTGTTGGGTGGGTGGAAACCCTGTAAATGCAGCCTCAACCTCCTCTGATACGCAGGCTTATTCGGTCCCTGACTCCACTACGCTTATAGTGCCCGCCGCTAATTTCTGCGGCAGGAACCTGGAACTGCGCCTCTGGCTGATAGACAAGTACTTGTGGCCACCTATGACAATTGGAGGCGACTGGCGTACCTGGCTGACAGGCTGCAACTTCCACACCCGGTTAAGTAGACACCTCTTCCGGCTGCACTTGTGTTTGTTGGCTTCTTTCTGATCAAGTTGTCCTTTTTTGTCCTTGTCATTGCAAGCGTCTCTTTCCATTCTCCGTCTCCCTCTTTTTTCAATTCGGCTACTTCTAGATCGCTACTGTTGTCGTCGTATTAATCGTCGTCAACTACTGCAACCATCCAGAAGTTAATGTATCATCGCTAGTATCATCGTCTGCGATTTGCCCCTCGACTTTGCGTATACGTCAGATCGATCAACTATTCCACGATGCATCTTAACCTCGCTGCTCTTGCAGTGGCCGCTACGAGCCTGCTCGCTTCGGCCAACGCTCTCTCACCTCAAGATGTCCCAGCCGATCTTCCTGTTTCGAAGCTCCTCACTTCGGCGCAGTCGCACTTGTCCCGTGGCGAAACCACCGAGGCTCTCATTTACTACGACGCTGCCATCGCTCGCGATCCGACGAACTACCTAACTCTCTTCAAGAGGGCTACTACTTACCTCTCCCTCGGCCGTACTTTGCAGGCAACCGACGATTTCAACAAGGTGCTGTCGCTCAAGCCTGGCTTCGAGGGTGCGCATCTTCAACTGGCTAGGCTCCGTGCCAAAGCTGGAGATTGGGATTCAGCGAAGGCACAGTTCCGTGCTGCTAGCATGAAGCCCGACTCCGCTGAGTTTGTTCAGCTTGAAGAGGCCAAGCTGGCATCTCACCTTGCTGAGATGGCCGGGAAGGGTGGGAAATGGGAAGAGTGTGTCAACCACGCCGGTACCGCCATCGTCGTTGCGAGTCGATCTCCCCATCTGCGTGAGCTCCGAGCGCACTGCCGATTCGAGCGTGGCGAAGTAGAGGAGGGCCTGAACGATCTGCGACATGTCCTTCACATGAAGCCTGGAGACACCACTCCCCACGTCGTCATCTCAGCTACGTCGTTTTATGCATTGGGCGACCTCGACAATGGTATTGGACAGGTCAAGAAGTGTCTTCAGTCTGATCCGGATTCCAAGATTTGCAAGAAGCTGCACAAGCAGGAGAAGAAAATCGAGAAGGCATACAAGAAGATTCAGGGACAGCTTAGTCGCGGACAGCCTACCACAGCAGGCAGGTCACTAGTTGGTACTGCTGAGGAACCTGGGTTGCTTCCTGATATTCGACAACAGGCGGAGGAGCTTAAGGAGAACAAGAGCATTCCAAAGACTGCCCGGATACAATTATTAGAGAATCTGCTTGAGCTCACCTGCCAAGCATATACCGAGGTACGTCCCAACTATTTGATTTGGTTTATGAAGATACTGACTCTATACAACTAGTCAACTCACAAGGAGGCCGCCAAGTACTGCGACGAGTCACTGCAGCTCAACCCTGAATCTTTCTGGGGTCTACTTCACAAGGGCAAGGCTCAACTCAAGAGTGAATTGTTCGATGCCGCCATTGCTACCCTCGAGAGGGCTGCTGAGCTTCGTCCCGACCAGAAGGAGAAGGTCAACCCTATCCTCAACAAGGCCCACATTGCTCTCAAGCGCAGCAAGACAAAGGATTACTACAAGGTCCTCGGTGTAGAAAACGATGCCGACGAGCGCCAGATCAAATCAGCCTACCGCAAGCAGACCAAGATCTTCCACCCCGACAAGGCCGCCAAGCAAGGTATTTCTAAGGAAGACGCTGAGAAGAAGATGGCCAGTATCAACGAGGCATACGAAGTGCTCAGCGATCCCGAGTTGCGTGCGCGCTTCGACCGCGGCGACGACCCCAACTCGCAAGAGAGACCAGGAGGACATCCCTTCCAGGGCAACCCCTTCGGTGGTGGCGGAGGACACCCCTTCATGTTCCAGCAGGGCGGCGGTGGCCCCAACATCAAGTTCCAGTTTGGAGGACAACCATTTGGATTCTAGAAAGTACACCACGTACATTTTTATATTTCACAAAATGAGACTATCTTCAGAGAGAAGTCAAATGAAGGACGGTCGATTACAGTAGCGAACTTGCTTGGATTAGCAGGGAGTCTTTGCCGATGCCTAAACCTTTGATTGAGGCAAAGAAGGACGGCGCTCTCTCCAACTGGAGTATCTGGGGTTCATGGCGTTGGAATTTTCGCAGATTCACTCAGTTATTATTTATTTAAAGAGATACACACATAGTGATTACAACAGCGACACCTTGACAGTCATCATCTTTCTGTCCATAGAGACCAGCTGAGTCAAGTGAATTGAGTCCGTTTATCTCTCCTAGTTCAACAACTCAGTGAAAGGTGGCGTCCCCTCCTTGGTAGATCGTCACCATCGCCGAAGTCGGGGGGCGATATCGCAGCCAGACAGACACATCAAGAAACAGGGACAAGCGCTGCCATCTAGAGAGACAGATACGCTGGGCAATCGCAATAATCACGCCTCAAAATAGACTCAAATGGGGATGCAATGCTCATAGAAAATCCAGCATCAGCCGAAACCTATGCGAGGTCCAAGCACATATGCTGTAGTATCTTGACATAAATATTAACTGACAACCTATCATGACACACTCCACACCGTCTAGCTGTGCAAATGAATACCAGCACTCCCTCATCCGTTTCCTATCCCATATCGCCGCTCAAATCCGTTTTTCCTCTGTAAGAAGTAGTGATGATGCTTTTTATGTACACGATCCGTTGCTGGCTGCCAGGGGCATCACTCGGCCATCTCCCCGGGAGAGGGTCCTGTGGTCTGATAAGCCGGCGACCTGAAGATCAAGGAAGCGACCCAGGCCTGGCAAGCTTCGAATCAAAAATAAATGACCAAGGGTATATCGGGTGTTCTGGTCGTTGCCATCTTCATCCCGATAGTAAACGCGCTTTTCATTGTCTCGCTTTCAAGTCTATCCCTTGGTAACGGAAATGACCGCAAGGCATCGATAATAGATACGATCTCCACGCATGCTCAAGGGTCGGTCGCTTAGGGTGATTGATTTTCTTGTGATGGACGCGATGCTCATGCAGAGTCGTTTCGCTTGATGAAGTAGGACCTGATAGGACAGGTTGATTAGTTTCGGCTCTCACACAAACGGCGCAACATGCGACTTACTTGGAAAACTCATATGCCGACCAGCAGATGGCCGTGCTAGGCATGGTAGTAACAATACGAGGTCTCACGCCCTTGAAGAATCCCGCTACACCGGCCCTTTGGTAGAGCAGTCTGCAGCCTCCGATAAAGCTGTTGACGTTCCTTACTTCAGGATCAACAGAAGTTCCACGTGTTTGAAGCATTGTCTTGATGACATCCATAGGAGTTGTGAGACCAGCGGCAAATCCACCAGCAACGGCACCAGCCAAGCAGTGGGTCATAGGATCGTAATTCTTCGCGGGGTTCATGGCGGTAGAGATGGACTCGTAGGCGAGGAATTGCAGAGCAGTAAAAGGCACGGTCATAGACAAGGTCGTTGGGTAAGAGATGTAGAAAGCGCCCAAGCCCTCAGACCTGTAGACGTACTTAGCGCAGTCAAGCATGGATCTATACATCTTGCTAGAATTTTGAATTTGCATGCGCTGCTTGATGACTGTAGCAATGTCAGCGACCGTACTCCAAGTATTCAGAAGGATGCGGCGTTTGCGGCGTACCATCGAAAGGATTCATGAATGCGTCGCTAGCAATAGTAGCGGCAGCACCACTAGTGGCTGTGGAAGTTTGGGGTTAGCAATTGACAAACCGATTGCACTCAAATTGAGGAGTAAATACCAGCAGCAAGAGGGTGGTGAACACCAGCTTGGTTGCCGCCCATGGCATGCTTGACGGCCTCGTACGTAGCAAAATAGACAGCATGAGCAGGACCTGAATAGTGTTAGCAATTGCGCATGGTAGGTCAGGCTAGCCTAAGTGCTAGCATGACGTGGTAGACTCACCAGCGCCAACAATTACACTAGACATGCCACGCCATAAGCTGAAGAAACCCTCAGTCCGGGCAATCTGTAACGTATTACGGATGACGCCCGTGTAGGCCGGTGTGGTGTTGGGGTTGAGAATTTGCATTCGTGTCTGAGAATGTGTCAGACTACCGATCGACACAGGACAGCAGCTCACAGGGACATACCTTGATTGCATCAATGGGATACATGACAGTGTGTTCCTACAAGGCGAGGCCAAATCAGTCTGTTGTATTGCGTGCTGCTCGATCAAGAGATGCATACTGCTATGCCCGCGAAGGCGCCTGCTGCCATGTTCTGCAGCAGGGAGAAATTGGGCGGGAGAGATTCATAGCTGCGCAAAACAGACAGTCAGCTTCGAAATTCCCAAAAATAACCACAACGAACAAGACACGGAAGGAATCTCACTCGTATTCCTCCTCGACTGGCTCTGCACTTGGCTGGGCCATGGCGGCCACAGCTTCCGATGCTCCGCCGAAGGGCTTGGTCTCGAGGGCCGCCAGGTTGGCGACTGAAGGGGGGATCGAGGCAATTGCGCGGAGAAAAAGACGGCGAGCGTTACGTGCCGGGGGTCGAGTCGGCGACGGTGCGTTTGAGGAAGTGGGAGTCGAAGTTTTTGGAGTCGCGCTTGCGGGCGGTCGCTGTGGTTGAGAGCGATGACGATGTCCAAGTCGAGATAAGGTCCAGGGGCAAAATGCGGCTTCACTCGCTTGAGCCGAAGGGGCCGCGCAAAATCGATGTTGATATATTCGGTCTTTTCTCCCTCGCTTATTTCGATTTAACCGATTAAGTCGATCGACAATCTGGCTCGTTGCTGGTGGTTATGGGCAAGAAAGAAAACCAACAGCCGAGCGGAGGCGATGGAGCAAAAAAGTAGTTCAGAGGCTGGTGTCTTGCTAGTCTGGCTTGGACGAGACGGGAAAAACTCCAGGCAAGGTAAAGTAGCCTCTAGAGCTGTTATCTAGAAAAATTTCCTGGGGATTGGCAAGCTCCGTTTACGGCCTCGGAGTCCGGGCAGGAGCTATTGTAAGTACCTGTAGCCTATTAATTACCTAGGAAGCTACCTGTCTCTTGTCTCCCCTCTTCTCCCCTCCCCTCCAGTAGCTAGGTAGGTAGTGCCTCGGCGCGCAGGGTCAGCAGGATAACACAGTGCCCTGGGAAAAGGTAGCTTTCAGTGCTAGAATATAGGGCAAGGTACTTTGGTTACCTGTTTCTCCGTCAGATTTCCTGTCTAGGTTGCGCTGGCCCGCGGAAGTGCAAGCATCGCAGTTGCAGCTACCTTATCAGTTTATCGAACGTCGAGGCAAGATATAGAGAGACCGACTATACTCCAAGGTTCGGAAACTATCTAGGGGAGTTCTCTATTAGATTCCGTTGGATGTAGCCATCGTTTGCAAGCCCTTCACTTACTTTGTCCTGCGGCTGTTCTCATGATCGATAATCTGAGAAGGAACGGCATTGGCGCGCATTTCTGGGCCGGGTATCAAGGCCCGTCTAACGACTAGGATCCTTCTGTTCACCGCGTCCTTTCTCCATACTATCAATCATCCTGAGCCCTTGAACCTTCCGGGCCTCTTCGATTCGTTCTTTCTCAGCGCGCACCAGCGCCCAAAGCAGGCGTGGCAGGTCACTCACTCAACGGCCATCTCACGCTAGACCAGGTGCTTTTGCATGTCCGTACGTAAACTGGCCAATTTGCTTGTTTGCAAAGTGGACCGACTGGGTACATATCATATCATATTATAATATCAGTAACCGCAAGCCGGTATCAAGATTGATATCGATCTGTATGCTACACAACTACCGATGCGTCTATCATGCTGCAAGTAACAACATAAGCCTTGTATCCAATCTATATGTTGAATGGAAGAGATCTCGCTTGAACAGCAATACCTCGCTACCTATTCAACTTGAATGCTACCGCAGCATGCACTGCAATCCATAGTGTCTGGATCAACTCCACAAAGAAGAGAGACACCCATGACACTCAGTGGCCTGAAAGCGAGACACAAAACCACTGCATACTATGACCACAGATTTCACAATGGATATTTATACGCTTGATTCAAATTCTTTGCACTCAATATTGCGCTTACCAAGCTTCTTTATGCTGACTGTCAAATGCCAATGCTAGCTACATGTCACATGCCCTCTCTTGGCCATTATTGTATCACCAAGATGTCAACATGAGGGTTTAAGATGCCAACGCCCAAAAGGAAGTCACACAAAAAAAATAGAAAACTCACCCATGACCATAGACATCAGGGTATTCCTGTCCCACCTGCAGCCCCAAAGAGCTGAAAAGCCTCACTCGCAACAGGGAATCCTGCCAAGGACCAGGGCTTATACCAGGGTTACGCGCGCCGTGAAATTAAGTTATCAATCAGTACGGCATCCATCCTATATTGGATTGGGTTGGATTGTAATCAATCAATCATCTCCCTTTACTTTAACGGGGTAATCATTGCCGCCTACTGCCGTCCCGATACCACTGTAGGTACTTGTTTTATCAGAACTCTTGAGAATTTCTCCATCGAAAACTTCCATTGTTTGTGTCTTTCGTATTGATGTGACCCAACAAGCCGGTTCCGTTCTTGATAATACCTAGGTGAGATCGTAAGATAAGTCCGATTCCATCCTCGCCTACCACAAACAGATCAAGTCGCAACATATTTCTAAACTCATTCTCGCTGACCTCGTCTGAATGAGCTCAGCTTATCACGCTCTCAATTGTCACCACCACCACACCCTCTCCCTATCTCCGCATTTTCTTTCGTTTGCAATCAACGTCTCTGTTCTTCTCCAAAGGAGTTCGCATACAAGATGATCGGTCATGCAGCATCAGCCCGGAATACCACCTCGGTATTTTCGTTTGCCTCGTAGTTTTCGGCCGAACATGTTGCACACCCTCGGATTTACAGCTCCGGGCCGGAGGTCCTTTTGAGACTCCGATGTCTTGGTATATTGGCTAAAATCAGCAGGAAAGCGAGGCGGGCATTCGCAAAACGTCACATATCCTCGGCGACGTAATGAAGGACAGGCACATGCTGTGTAAAGATCCTTCGTCTTAATGCAAAATGTTGTGTATGTACCCATAAGCCCATATCCCCTGCTCGCCATGGATCCAATAGCAATATTGTTTCAAGCCAAGCCCCATATCAGTTCAACAGCCCAATCCAAGTCCATAGCTCTTTGTTATAAGAAGCAAGCATGCAATGAAAACCCCCCAATCTAAATAAGCAAAAGAAACACCGTTAATATCCACCACCATCTTGGGAGAGCAGGGTATTCTCGAAGAGAGGACTTCTAGCATGCGCCTTTGCACCACTGGTTCCGCCTAAAATTCGTAGAAAAACACCAAAAAGCACTTCCTGCTCAGACCACACCGCCGCCTCGCCGGGGACGCTGCGTCTGTTGTAACTGATAGATCAGACCCAAAACTCCTGCTTCAGCGTCTTCTGTATTGGCTGCGCTGTTCTCCCGTGTTACCCCTTTCGCTGGGGACGTCTCCCATGTCGACTCACCCAGCATTCCGCCTGGTTCGTACAACTCATCCTCCTCCCCAGGTTGCCTGATCGCGCTGTCTTCAGCTTCTTCAATGATTTGACTCTCCCCACGATACGGTCGCGGATGCCTTGACAAGTACAAGCTACGTGCAGCCGTATTGGCTCCAGGGGGTTGATGATGTTGGTCCAATAGCATGGACGCCATCGGAGAGGGTTGGGGCATTGGTCCGTTTCGTGGGCCTCGTCCGCCAGGAGCTCGGCTTCTGGCACGTCCCGTTTCCGCCCGACCAATGTGTGAGCCTTGCATATCTGCCGCCAACGTTGGAGAATTGAGCCCTGGGAATGCTGGAGGAGGATGGAACGCTGACTTCGACGCTGGGGGCAAATGGCCTGGAATGCCCGTCTTGGGGTTCATGACGTAGTTATCAATGAAGCCGTAGTAAGATGCTGCCATCTTACCATGTTTCGTTGAGTAGTAATCCTCGCGGACGTCCGGCTGAGGTCCCTGCTGTCCCGTGTTACCAGGACCTTTCTGGAAGTCGAATACTGCAAATGAACAGACATAGCCAAGTCCATCAACATGAATCGTGAACTCGCGGAAAAAGTCAACAATTTGATCACTGCACTTAGGCAGTGAAAAGAGGAGTAACATAGGTGTTGTGATGATGCCCATCATTTCCTCCAAAAAGATGATCACTTTCATCTTGTAAAGCTCTGCAAACTCCTGCTTCACCTCGAAACTATGAAGCCTGTTTTGCCAGTGGTCTGGCATATAGTGTGTGTACTCGATGACATTCCGCAAAGCATACTCGGGGTTGAACACCAAGGTTTCTTCAGACACCATGCCGCGGGTCATTGCCCATATAGCACCAAAGATACCAAGGTAAAATAGTACTGGCCTGTCCTTCGTAATCTCAAAATTGATAACGAGCTCTGAATCAAGCACAGAACTGATAGCCAAGATGGCCGTAATCGCGCCTGTCATGAAGGCAATACTTCGGGCAATATCTTCTGTCATCCTCTTGGGAAACTGGTCGATATACCGAGTCGCGAACGGATACGACATGTGCAATCTCTCATAGAAGATATGTGGCAGCTCGTTGAATTCCCGGAATTTCCATTCTGCCAAGGATGTGTATTTGCGCGCCGCAGCTTGCTTGGGATCTTTTTGATATTCCTATAAACAAGGTTAGCCCTGGCAACGTCAACGCTTAGAGCTCGGTCACCCACATTGTAGTAAGTAAAGAAGTAAACAATGACGACGTATGCGAGTACAACAGGAGCAAATATGAGATTAAGAAACCCAGCAAAGAGAAGACGTTGCTTCAGTTTCTGGCTCAGGAGGCGTCTTCGGTCCGCACGTAGAAAGTCCTGCTGGACCTGGCCGAGCTCATTGAAGGCCATGTCGAGAATGCAGTAGTGGAGATACCATTCCATCGTCTTGGAAAATAGCTGGCGGCCGCGGAGAAAAGGGACCGGCAACGACAGGTTCAAAACGTCCTTGTTAATCATCGCGATAAGATAGTTTTCCTTGCGCATAAGACGATTGGCAATATCGTGTGCATCGAGTCGCTCTTTGGACTGGCTGCCAATGAACTGTCGTAGTTTCGGTGAAATGTTTGTTGCAGTTTTGGGGTTCTGTTCGCGCAACGCCATAATGCGAGCTACAATGTCTTGCCAGGAAACAGTCTGCATATCTTGTTCTGGGATATCAAGCAGGTAGATGTAAAAGTCTCTGATATAAACGAGACGGCGTATCTCGACAAAATACTGCACGCACTTCCAGATGAAAAAGAAGGTATAGAGCCAAATTGCGAAATTCCACAGCCCGGACATTTTGCGGGTGCATTGCGGAACGACGACTTCATGCAAAGATCCGCTCTGTGGAATCTTTGAATAATCGATGCACTGGCTGAGAAAGGTGAGTAGTATGGCGACGAAAAGAGTTTCCCTGGGTTGCAAGTTAGCTCTTAAGTCTCTTCTGGGAGGGATGGAAGTGCTTACAGAAGCCATAGGGCGTTGGAACACAGAATGCACCAGAGACCCCCTCCCTCGTAATAGTCATAGACATCCCGCATGAAGCTATCCAAATTTGAGGTGTTAACCCATCGCCAGAGTGCTTTCTCTCTCGGGTTATTTGATAGATTTCCCCTAGCCACTGGTATAGGCTGTGGCCCTGTAGGTGTTCCAAATGGATCGTCTTGATGAAGGCGTTGTTGAGCGGTTGCCGCTTCCCACTGGGCTCTCGACCGTACTGACGACGGCCCTGCAGCTGCTGGGCTTCGTGGGTTGGCAGATCGAGCTACACGCCTTGGAGATGTTGTTGGCGGGTTCATAGCTTCGTTTGGTTCCATCAATAATGACGCGGGGACTTCGTTATCCCCCTCATCATCCTGTATATTCCATCGCGGTGATGGCCCGCTAGGGCTTCGAATCTGAGGCTTCGAATGAGGCGTAGCCTTTCCTTTGCCTTTTGAGTCTAGCGCTGCGCTTTCCACTGTCATGCGGCTGTCTCCAATCTCAAGTCCTTCGGCGTGGAAGTCTTCAAATCGATGGCCAAGGTTTTCCTCATCGAGTCCAGGATCGTATTCGTCGTCTTCTTGATTACGTAGCTGTTCGTAGAACGATCGAGTCCCCCTAGTGGGGGACTTCAGTCGGGAGAATATGTTCGAGGTCATAACGAACCCTTCGGTATGGATCACATATGGCTATTGATAAGCATGTCGATTCGGGGTCGCGATTGAAGGACGATGGAGGATGTCGAGGCAAGCTTCGTGGATGGTAGAGCCGCAATGACTGCGAAAACAACAGCGCGTATAATCAGTTTGGTGGAGAAGAGTTTAGAGTTCAGGCAGCTCTGAAGATATTAGAGTGAATGTTTTAAGGTACATTCTATCTGATAGATATCGTCAGTGCTACGTGAGGTTGGGTAGCCAGGTGGTCACGAGGCAGATGACCATGATAAGCGTGACCCAAAGCACATGCCTACTCAAGACAGCAGGTAGAGCTTGAAGTACACAACTCTCAAAGACCAGACAAATGGGGTCAGCAACTGACCTTGAGCTTGTGAATCGTAATCAAAGGCAACTATATCACCTGTAAATTGATGGATTGACGCTTGAACGCTCCAGGCATCACCAGTGACTGGTATGACGCTACAGAGCGGTGAGGCGTTCTGCCAGCCAAATACCGATGAGACCCCCACGAATTGCTTGACACCGCCTGCCCCTTCTGGGCTCCACTCACGACACCGTTGCGCTCAGCATGTTTGTCCCTGTCTTATTGGTGATATCCCATCTTGACAGTTGCTTGCGATGCCTCTAGTTGTCTAGGTGGGCAATATCATTTTCTTTCAGGCGTTTGAGCAAGTTTGTTTGATATATGGATTTGTATGAAATGGGATAGATTTTATCCACGACCAGAAACCACGACTACTTGACGACATCGCGATTCTCATTCAACATGGCACCTTCAGATCGATCATGGTCATTGAAAAGCCTTCCTATGAGAGACACTCATAACTCAGGGCTTCTTCCTCCAGATGGCTACCCCCAGGCTCCAGCAACACCCAGAGGAGTCACCCCTCTTACGTCTAAAGTTACCAGTGTCCTCTCAACAACACATTCTGATACCGAATTTCGGGATGCTTTGTCCCTTCTGGACGAACGTGGAATTCAGAATGACGCCGAAACTCGCCGGCGTGTTCGTCTGGACCTGCAAAAAGAAGTTATTGATAGCAATGGAGAAGTAATCGCCGAATTTGGTCGTGTAGCAGAGGTGGGTTTTATTTAATTCCAAGGGGACATCTGCCAACCTGGTTATAGCAACTTCGACGTATCAAGACAACCATCGACAAACTAAACAATGGTTACGAGGACATGAAGAGTCAGGTTGTTGAGGCTCACAGGCAAACAATGCCGGCACTCTCTGAAGCTTCTACTCTTTTGGAGCAGAGAAGACAGGTTGAGGTTAAGCAAGAGCTTCTCGGCTCTTTCAGAAAGCATTTCGTCATGACTGAAAACGAAGTTGCTTCTCTCACTCAGACGGCTGAGCCGGTGGACGACCGTTTCTTTGATGCTTTGAGCAAAGCGAAAAAGATTAGCAAGGATTGCGAGATCCTACTCGGCTTCGAAAAGCAGACTTTGGGCCTAGAACTGATGGAGCAAACGTCTAAGAACATCAACCTCGGCTTTCAGAAACTCTACAAGTGGATACAGCGAGAGTTCAAAACTCTGAATCTTGAGAATCCGCAAATGAACTCGTCAATCCGCCGGGCGCTTCGAGTTCTGGCCGAAAGGCCATCGTTGTTCCAGAACTGCCTCGACTTTTTCTCCGAAGCTCGAGAAAGGATCCTCTCAGACTCATTCTACGTCGCTCTGACAGGCACTTCGCCATCAGGAACTGAGGATCAGTCAGTCAAACCGATTGACATGCTAGCGCACGATCCCTTGCGTTATGTGGGTGACATGTTAGCCTGGATTCATTCGGCCACTGTCAGCGAGCGCGAGGCGTTGGAAGTACTGTTCGTTGCGGAGGGTGAGGAACTTGCCAAGGGCTTCAAGACCGGTCGAGACGCCGAAATCTGGCGTCTTATTGCTGAAGACGATGAAGTTGAAGCTGACTTCAATGCTCTGAAGGCGCTGAATGACTTGGTTGACCGCGACATCTCCGGAGCAGCTCGTGTGCTTCGCCAAAGAATGGAGCAAGTAATCCAAGCCAATGAGGACACTATCCCCGCTTACAAGCTCGCAAATCTCATCAACTTTTACCGTATCACTTTCCAAAAAACACTCGGCCCCAACTCCAATTTGGTGGAATTAATCGGAGGGTTGGAAACGGAGGCACTGCGACAATTCCGAGCACTGGTCAGGGACCATATTGCCACTCTACAAGGAGAATTTCAGCATGCTCCCGTGGACCTTGGTCCACCTGCTTTTCTACAAGAGTCGCTGAAGCAACTGAAAGCTATCAGCAAGACTTACGACTCCTCCTTATCGGCCTCAGAGGATCGCGAAAGCGAGTTCGAGAATGTGTTGGCGGAGGCTTTCGAGCCTTTCATGGCCGGCTGTGAGAACATGGCCAAAAACATGAATACACGGAATGGTGCTATCTTCCTTATCAATTGCATATCTTCTGCGGTGGCATGTTTAGAGCCGTTCGAGTTCACACAACGCAGGACCAAGCGACTGCGTGAGAGGTCGGTCGAGGAAGCAAAGGGGCTCATCACCAGTCAATACTACTTTTTCCGAAAGGGATCAGGACTGGATGCCATATTTTCGAAGCTCGAAGAAGATAAGGATAAGAGTGCTGTGTCTCTGGACGAGAAAGCCCTTGCCCAAGCGAGCCAGACACTGGACGACTTTTTACCATCAGCACTCATGGATGCCATGGAGAACTTGAAGCATCTTCAAGATTCCAAGCTAGTCCGAGAGATTACTGAAGAAGCGGCAGAACAGTTCTGTAATGACTTCGAACAGCTTGAGGAAGTGATAACAGAGGGAGACGACGAATCTGTGGACTCAGAGGAAGACGAAGGGCTACGGTCTGTATTCCCCAGAACAACAGCCGAGATCCGTGTATTACTCTCATAGTTGGTATAAGACGGATTGTCTTATCAGAGCGAAGAAGGGCTCAACTAGAATTAGATATGTAGATAATGCGATGCAAAAGTTGAACTTGGAGCATGCATCAAGTAAGCCGCCTCGGTGAGGAACATTATCTCCTAGCATGCATGGCATTTACGATTAATTGCTTGTTATACTTTCAAGATATCTTTACACATTGAGCAACATTCCTTCAGATATTTAGATGCCTTTAATGGATCCAAATGAGGCTGATACTTGCTTGTCAGAGGCGCTTTCTACCCCGCCACCATGGATGGCGACTGGGGTGGGCAGTGCGAGCCAGACTACGTCACCGCCTACCCAACTTGGCCTGCTATTCAATGTACCTCGAAGTACAATGACCAACTTCATCACGTTCTAACTATCACCAACAGAGAGACTCGAGAGCTTCGCTTTTAACCACATCTTGCTCACAAACACTTCGAATACCTCAACGAGTGCGACCTTCTCAGTCTGAAACATTGACTGGAGAAGCCTAACATCTCGACCACAAACGCGTACCCACCTACACGCCCTCCGCAGAACCTGTTTTGCCAACCACGAGTTACCACGACACTTTGCAACAGTCGGCGGACTTGAGCGCGACTAGGGCCAGTCTCTGGGCTACTATGGTATTGATCTACCGCCGGAGCCATGTTACGGAACAGGGCACTGGCTGTCTTGCAGAAAACCTACGATGATAGCTATCTGAGCTGCTCAACTGCCATTTACTATGAAGGCCAGGTAGGCTAGATTGTCGCGATATCGTCTATCACAAGCTAATATTTGTCCTGATTTCTAGGGGAGTGAAGTGGAGGCGATGCGATACTGGAGAGCTGCCCTTGACCAAATATACGATTACAATGCGAACCGGGCACCCCCGGCATATAGCGCTCGTACAGATACCGAGAGGGCGTTGCAAGATGCCTTGAAAGAACTTGAGTTACAATGTAAAGAGCGAATCGACCTCCTTGAAGCTCTCCGCGTATCACGGCAGGAAGAAATGACATCGCCGCCGCCCAACAAGTTGACAAAACGGCCGAGTCTGCCTGAGGGAAGGGGGTCTCTTGGAGGAGGCACAATCACAGCCATGCAATACTCAGAGTTATCACGACCAAACCTACCACATCGTCCATCACAACCTCGCCGTACATCGTCAGAGCTTGCTATTGTGGATGGACCCAGCACACACCTCGATCCAAACGGATCCTTGAACTCGCTGCAGCGATCCTCGTCACCTGGAGGGCCCGCTCTCCCACCAAGACCAAATAAGACGTTACGAACACCGAGCCCAGAGAAGCATACCATGAGGACGACGTTACGCTCCGGAAAACCAGGCGAAAAGTCCTCCAAGTCACGTAAACCACCAAAACCTATTGCTGAAGGACCAAGCAAAGCCGCAACCTTGGCGTGGAGTGCCCTTGGCTCGAGAGACAGGTTCATTAGAAGTACTCAGTCGGAATCCACCCCAGCATCGGCAAGCCCTGGTTCCCGCGCCTCCCTAGAACAACCTCGTAGGCCAGCAGCAACGCAATGGGATAGCCACTCGAGGCGGCTTGTTGTACCCAAGGACCGCGACTTCGATGAGCCATCCAGTGCCTCGCGTCACTCCGACGAATTTTGTTACACTCGTCCATCGATGCTATCGGTTACTGCTGCATCCAGCGCTCTCAACTCGTCATCATATCAAGACTTGCCTTCCTCGGATGCTTACACCAGCCGGTCAGAGCGATTGCCGAACAGTCGTAACGGAATCGCATCGCCTGCAGCTCGTAAGGTATCGAGACAGGAGATGGCAAATGATTCCGAGACTGCTGACGATTCTGGGGAAGTGTCAGAGAAAAGAAGTGCGTTGAATAGTTTACCGAGCAGGAGCCCAGCAGCGAGACGACCAGAGCGGTCTTTGAAACCATCCAAGCCACAGACTGAAAGTAGAGATCGGTCCCGACGGCGCGAGCGAAGGACTCGACATGTTTCTATTTCTAGCACATCTGGGGATGACGCGAATCGGCCCAATTCCAGACCACGGCGAGTAAAGGAGAAAGAAGCTCCTATAGAGGCCGATTCGCAAGAAGATGACTCGGACGCATCTGAATCAGAAAAAAGCCCCGATGATATGAGTGAGTGGAAGAACAAGAAGAAGCAGATCTTGAAGAACCTGCCCGCAGGCGTCGACTCAGCGGCCGCTAAGCAGATCCTGAACGATATTGTCGTTCAGGGGGATGAGGTCCGTTGGAATGATGTGGCTGGTCTGGAAATAGCCAAGAATGCTCTTCGCGAAACTGTTGTTTACCCATTCTTACGACCTGATCTTTTCATGGGCCTTCGTGAACCGGCCAGGGGTATGTTGTTATTCGGGCCGCCAGGAACGGGAAAGACCATGCTTGCAAGAGCCGTGGCGACAGAGTCTAAGTCGACGTTCTTCTCGATCTCTGCAAGCAGTTTGACAAGTAAGTACCTAGGAGAATCAGAAAAGCTGGTGCGAGCTCTCTTTGGACTGGCTCGAACACTAGCACCCAGTATCATTTTTGTCGACGAAATTGATTCGCTGCTTTCGCAGCGATCGGGTTCTGGGGAACATGAAGCCACCATGAGAATCAAAACAGAGTTTCTCATCCAGTGGAGCGATCTTCAACGAGCTGCTGCGGGAAGAGAAACAACCGAAAAGGACAAAGAAAGGGGAGATGCCAACCGAGTTCTCGTACTGGCGGCAACAAACCTTCCCTGGGCGATTGATGAGGCGGCTCGAAGACGTTTTGTGCGACGCCAATACATCCCGTTGCCTGAGCCAACCACTCGCGAGACTCAGCTCCGGACTTTGTTGGGACAACAGAAACACGACTTATCGAATGACGATATCCTCAGACTTGTAGAACTGACAAATGGTGGGTGATTCTCTGCAAACACTGTGACAAACCAACTGACACGAGTGATATAGGCTTTTCAGGTTCAGATATCACAGCTCTAGCCAAGGATGCGGCCATGGGACCTTTACGATCTCTCGGAGAGGCACTGTTACACATGACGATGGATGAAATTCGACCAATTCAATTGCTGGATTTTGAAGCAAGTCTGACAACGATTCGACCCAGTGTTAGCAAAACTGGCTTGAAGGAGTACGAAGACTGGGCACAAGAGTTTGGAGAACGGGGTGGATAGATTGCAATACGGCCTTGTATACAACATGTAACTTAAAGACACAGGTACGTTATACTTGTGCGGGACCATTATGGATATCATGACCCGGTCATACACGTCGGAGTCTGGGTATTGGAGTTGTAAACGGGCTGGATGTCTAGTATGTCATTTTATATGCTACAATTGGTACAGTTGTTTTTGGCAACTCCTTCTCCGTTGCACGACCCTTTATGCTATATCGTACAGAACCTGGCCAGCCATTGGCTCGGATCTCCAGCCCCGGCCGCACCTCATATAGAGTTGTCCAGTATTATCCATTCCTATCCCCTGGCCTGGGGATAGCCGCAATCATGGCTCGTAAAATAAATATTCGAGTCGTTTAGTCGACATCGCTCGATGAGGTCTGGGAACCGCGCTGTTTCTGTGCCTCCTCCCAAGCCTTGCGTTTAGCCTCCTTCTTCTCGTTTTCCAATCGCTTCTCTTCCAATATCTTGTCTTCCTCAGCCTGCCTCCTGGCTGCCCTCCGCTCATCCTTGGTGGCCTTCTTGGCCTCTCGATCCGCTATTCTCTCTTCCAATGTAGGCACAGGCGGACGCTCATTGATGGGAGTGCCGTAAGGGGCAATAATGTGCTTGATAACGTGGCGCTTGTGCTGGGAGGTTGGCCAGCCGGGGGCAATGGAAACGACATCGCCTTGTCGGAGGGACGAGTTGGGATCGTGAACGAGGTAGTGCTTGGGGTCAGCAAACCACTTGCAATTATGTTAGCTAACCAACTTGAATCTCCACGCATCAGAAAGCAAATCTTACCTTGTTGACCACCTTGTTCCACTTCTGGCCGCCAACTCGAACCTTGACAGTCTTTTCCATAAGGCCGGCAGAGACGACAACGCCGTGAAGTTCGTGCGTCACGCGGCGCGCGGCCTTGGCGACTTGAGAAGTCATGATGACGATGTCTCTTCTGTTCGATTGAGGGTCGGCTCAGTTGTGTGATTGGCCTGAAGGGTCGCCAATACCTCAGTTTCTGGTCGCTTTGGGGAGAGATGTCGATTATTTGATACCTAGCTCTCAAAGGCTGTTCTAAATTTTGGCAGCCAATGAGATTCGACTTCAGGTCGTAGAGTGATTAGCTAAGGTGACTAGGGCGTCGGCCTTCTCAATTGGCTGGATGAAACCTCACACGACTCACACGTGCAGTGTCCAGACTGCTATTTCCAATCTGCCATTGAGCACTCAGCGTTGAATGGGACATGCTGTTCTCTACAGATAAGAGCCAATCATGAGCCCTTAACTGACACAAAATCTTCATCTACAAAATCTTCATCTAATGCAATTCAATGATTGATACACAAATGTTCCGAAGGCCCGCCAATCCGTCGGCAGCCGGGACCCGCAGACTGTGCGTGAACATCGGACAGATGTGGGGGCCACTACAAAATTTGGCTTGGCCTGAGGGTTCAACAACACCTTGTCAATTCATCCTGCCGCCTTTTCCCTCTACGACAATTTTTCGCTTTTCTTCTTTTTCATCTTCACTTGTACGCAGCAGGTTGTATCTCAACCAACTCTTACAACCCAACATTTACTCTCCAAAGTTCACCGTTTCGCCCCAACAGATTCATACTGTGGCTTGCCTGAGACAACTTTGAGTCACCACCAACATCAAAGCTTTACTCCCCACTTCCTCTTATTTATTTGATCACCATGTCTTCGCCCGAGCGTCGAACTGCTGGAGTCAAGCGCCCTCGTAAGACCAAGAACACAGCCTTTTATCCAGAGAGTAGCCATTGACATGTTAGCACAATCAGGCACTCAGTCTCTTCCTCCTCCTTCACTGCCGCAGTTGGTTGCTGAGCAGAGCACGCCCATCCCTCCCACAGACAAAGACTCTCAGCGTCTGATTGTCGTCTTGTCCAATGCCAGTCTTGAGACGTACAAGGCTTCTCACGGCGGCACCAGCCGCAACCGTGAAGACAAGTATTCCTTGCTTAACAGCGATGAGCACATCGGTGTCATGCGTAAGATGAATCGGGACATCAGCGATGCTCGTCCTGACATCACCCATCAGGTTTCAACTCTGGTTTCTTGAGTCGGCATTCAACATGCTGACCTTTCTCTTAGTGTCTACTGACCCTTCTGGATTCGCCCATCAACAAGGCTGGCAAGCTCCAGATCTACATCCACACCGCCAAGGGCGTCTTGATCGAGGTCTCACCCTCAGTCCGTATCCCCCGAACTTTCAAGCGTTTCGCTGGTCTGATGGTGCAACTCCTGCACCGCCTGTCCATTCGCTCCACCAACTCCAATGAGAAGTTGCTTCGAGTGATCCAGAACCCCATCACCGACCACTTGCCTCCCAACTGTCGCAAGGTCACCCTGAGTTTTGACGCCCCGCTTGTGAAGGTTCGTGAGTACGTCGAATCTGTGGAATCCAAAGACAGCATCTGCGTTTTCGTTGGTGCCATGGCTAAGGGCGAGGATAACTTCGCCGATGCTCTTGTGGACGAGAAGATTTCTATTAGCAACTTCTCCTTGTCTGCCAGTGTTGCCTGCAGCAAGTTCTGTCACGCGGCTGAAGATGTCTGGGACATTATGTAAGACCTATATTCGATGAAGTCGGCAAAAGGCCGAAGTTGCAATTAACGCCAAATGCCGGCTCGCCCTACGACGATACAACATCGTCGTTGGGGGCGAGTCGGTTCGGTGTGAACTTGGAATGCCTGGGGTGTTCGCTGTCGCTTGTTTTTGCAACCAAAACATGGGGCGTTCAACAACGGGTCCAAGACGTGAATGTCGTCTTGATGGGTCATTTCAACCTGGCCCACACCTTCCTCTTTGTCATTTTTTTACTGTTACTTCGCGAGTCCGCTCTATTCTGCCCCTTTGCTGCTTGATAGTTGTTTTACTAAAGTTCAGTTCGGATGGATTCTGCTCGTTCTGAGGCTCATCGATCTAACCATACAGCATGTCTTGGACAAGGAAGCCACAACAATTCGTCACGAAGAGAGCCAGCCGAGATATAACGATGAGAACTAAAATCCTTTCCAGCAATTAGCGCTGATTTCGAGGGCACGCCGGTGTCTTGATCGGGTCGATTTCACTCATGGCTTCATATGGACTCCGCAACGCCCATGATGGAAGGGCAGGCAAGACGCACACAGTCGAAGGACAATGGATATCATGATGGGGATGAGGAGGCACTGTAAAGTATTACGCAGTTAGCGAATAAGTGCACGCTTGTGTTGCACCAACAAAAACCCTGAATCTGAACCAAAGACATCCTCAGGGCTGAGGCCCCCAAGTGAATAAATTCCGCCGCAGCCGCGGATGTGCAGCAGACCAAAAAGGGCTGGTGTACAGTAGCACCAAACCGCCCCGCACTAGGTCTCGTGTACCCAAAGTTACCTTACGTGAGGAATGAGAGGCGACAATGAAGTGATGGACGCATGGACGACATGGATACAGGATTAAGGTGATTCCAGAATAGTTCCGACGCCAAGATATCCTCTGCCTTGATTATCACAAGGGGTTGCTTGCAGCAATGGGCTTCTTTGTGGACGCTCTTTTCTAGCTGTCGATAGTCATTCGTTAGTCAGACTCAATAGGTATCTCACTTGTTTAAATATCTATTTTGGATGTTCTCGGTTCATGAAATGATACCCCCACGCAAGGGTAAAATGTAAATAAAAAACGCAGTATCTAACCAACCCTCGCGCAGCGGAGGAATAAAGAGCGAGAGAGGATGGGCTAGCGAGGTGAACAGAGGCCGTCGGGGGCTGGGCAAACGACGACCAACTATGAACCGGGTCTGAACTGTGGCCGCCGGATACAGCAAATCCTTGACGCGTCGTGCTCTGCTACGCGTTGGGCATGGGCATTCCATGATGTGGCTCTTTTATTCCTCCGAGGATAGGTTACCTAGACTAATGAATAGTTCCAGCCCAGTAGAGAGGGCTTAATCCTTTCCAATATGTGAAGCTTGATAAGGTAGCCGAAGGCCCGGGGTTGGCCGGTACAGGCCGGGGGTGGAGGTGCCGGTGGAGGTCCGGTGGATCAAGCCGGGCGGCCGTGAGTCCAGCCGCTGGCCTTGACGTGGTCACGCATCGATGGGCGAGAGTCATTGGACCAGTTCGCACGAGCTATTCTCCGATGATCGAACAGTGCAAGATACAAAACATATAATCACGGACGCACTATCTCCTACGAGCATAGTGCATTTTTCTAGCATAGCAAAACCCTGCCAGGCCATATGGTAGTCAGTTAATGAAACCTGCTCCGAGAAGTTGTCATGATCGGGATGAGTAGAGGGGCTATGAAAGAGGGGTATGAGGGGGAAACAGTATCAGAACGACGACTTTGGAGTAGCTCGGCTGCATGACCACAAGAAAGGCCAGGACAGAGTCGTACTACGTGCAAGTGGTTTTAGTTTTATCATATGTGAGGGAATTCCACGCCATGGCTGCTCGAGGGTTTAAGAGGTTTAGAGCTCTGTTTGGGTCATCCAATCCAACCACCCATTCGCCATCTGGTCCAATACCCGTCGATGTCCACCCAACCTTCCATCCATGGCACCATGTTGCTACCCCTTCTAGCTGCAGGTACCGAGTTGGGACAAGTCAGTATTGACTGGGATGGCACCTGATGTTTACCGCATGTGTATATCATAACATGTTGATGCCCTTATAGTCCTTGGTTCGAAGAGATTAATGCAGTGGTTATCGAAGTCCACGATAGATATAATAGCTATCCAGTTTGGGTACAAAGTTTGAAGGGTTCAGGGGTGATCATGAGCGGGTGCTGCCGGATGGCGCGGGGCTAGTGGACCGGCTCTTAACTCAAGAAAGATGCACACTATGTGCCTAACTATACCCACTCGCTCACACACGACCCAAGGTCTTCAGGTACCGCTCAAGATGCACAAGTGCATAATTCTAGAGCAATTCCATGGCAGCTCACAGCACACAAAGCCCTACAGTATCTGGAATGGGAACATTCAGGTCTTGTGCTGGTTGTGATTCGATCCAACGTGATATGATGCGATGTGATGCAGGGCCCATGCTCACGCCAGAGAGGATACATACGGATACATCTGCCTCTGAACGACCCCTCTATGGCTGGATCCAGGAGGGTCAGATGTCGACGAGTCACAGAGCCACAGTCACAAGAGGTGCGTTATGAGACGCAGCGGGAGGGCTGGCGGACGCATCAGCTTCGACTTCTAGCAGCGGCAGTCAGTAAAAAGATACCCTAAACAGACCAGGTACTTTAGCCAGTCAGTGAGCGGGTGGCCAATGCAAAGTACCTCCAAAGTAGAGTCTGCCCTCGCGACATCTTCTCAGGGCATCCGGCTGATCTTCTCTCTTTACTGTAGCTGCATCTTCCCATATCTCTCTCTCTCTCTCTTCCTCTTTCGATCCCCCCCGAGCCTCTCCTCTCTCTCTTTACAGAGCCTTTAGAGTCTCTAGTCCCCAATTTCTTAAGCAATTGCTCCAATTGCCTTTGACATATACCGGAATTGATACGCGGGCCGGATACTTGCGCATACTGTATCCATCCATCCTTACAGTGCCTCCTGCCTTGCAATTGCATCTCACATTCAACACCGAGTACACAACCTGACCCCAGCATACTTACTCACCCTGGTGTCCAAGGTTTCTGCACCTACCTAAATAACGTGGAATTTACACAGTTTTGGGTACCGATCGATCTTTGTGCGCACTTGATCTTTTTGCATCTTGCTTGGACTTAGCTATCTCACTCACTCCAGTTGGGCGTCAAGGTGTCCAAGCTGCAATTGACCGACTAAGGAGCAGACAACTCACCATTCGACAAGACAAGACCATTCCAGAAGACGGATCCATCTCCTTATTTTTTTTTCGCACGACACTAGCTCGCCAACTCACTCACCTCAGGGCACCGAATCGGATACGCCTTGGTTCTTACGTTGGTCGCCTCTCAATCCCTACCCTCTGGTTCTCGACCGCCTTCTCTCATCCACTCCGCCACTTCACCTGGCCAACATTTTGCTTGCCTCGCTTTACTTGTTGCTATCTATTCAGATCATTCTTCTTTACGGCTTTTCCCTTCTAATCTGTCGTTTTTTTAATTTTTTAATTTTCTTTCCGAACTGGGGGTTGTTATTCTACTTCCCTTCCACAATTACTCATCACCAGCCTTGACCGATATTCCAGTCTCCCCACCAGCCCCCTCTCTTCTCACACGCTGCTCGGCCAGTCAAGCACGAGCAGAGCAGAGCATTCATTCATTTCACTTCTACGTCTTGGGAAGCACTCCAGGACTTAGCAAACTCGGCCAAGGCATTCGAGCGGGTACCTCACAGCAGGCAGCCGATCGGACAGTCCTGGCTACTTCACGGGCTCTATAAGAGACCATGTCACTACCATTCGTTGAGGTGTCACATTTGGCATCGTCTTCATCTTTCTACTCGGCCACTCTTCAGAGACTTGGCCTACGCTTCTTGAATGAGGGTCGTGATCAAAACTCGTCTATCGGAACAATCACCTACGGAATCCCTGCTGGAGCTACCAGGCCTGGAAGCAAACACCGCAAGGCTGTAAACGACGGACGTGGTGACGACAACAAAGGCGAGCCAGTGCTGCAGATCCGCGAGGTAACCCGCCCCTTTGAGCCTGTCAAACTTTCGACATTGGTTATTGCAGTGCCATCCCCGGATGCGGTAGTTGACTTCCACGACGTTGCTCTCACCGCAAATCCGTGGCTGAGCATTCAGACAGACGGTGACCCAATCTACCCCGGTGGCCCCAGCCCCAGGGCTCCTTTAGGCATTGAAGGCGGTGAAACCGCAAGGCGAGCAACTGTTCGTGACCTTGACGGCAATACTATTCAGGTCGTGTATCGCCAGCCTACCAGTTCTCGGGACCATTTTGGTCGGATTATCGAATGGACTTATGACGGTGCCACTCGTACAACTCACACAACCCATACAACTCACACAACTCAGACCAAGTCCCGTTCACTGTCACAACCTCAACTTCAACCTCAAGGTGTTACTTCCGCTCGCTCATCCTCTTCTTCTATTAATGGCCAGTCGCCTTTCCAGCCCCGTCAATCTCCCGCCAAGCACGGCCCCAACACGGTCACAGCTGCCGAGATGACTCAACGTGCCGCCACTCGTGAAAACGATGAAGAGCCAGTATCCGTCTCGCCTCGTCAAAGCTCCAACAACAACGGCCTTAGCACCACTACTGTTGTCGGTGCTCTTTTAGGCGTTGCTGCCGCCGGTGCAGCTCTTACGTATGGATTTGCGAATTACTCAGCTAAAGAACGAGAACGAAAACCGAGACAGGAGTATGAGGCACCCGCGTTGCCACGACGTTCCACCTTTCCAGAGAAGGTCTCAACGGTTCATAAACTTCACGAAGGCCGCCGAGTAGTACATGGTGACTATCCTCCCAAGACAGCTCCCCGCGAATACCCTCCCAAGGCGCTACCCTACCGAGGCCATGGCGGCTTTGCGCCCCAAGAGATGTATCCAGAAGGATATCCTTTCCAGCAACACATGCAAGATAACTATGCGCCCCGCAAGATGTCTCACCATGATTCATACCCGCCAAGGAACCTTGGCTATGTAGAGGACGAAAGCAGCGAAGACTCCCCAGATGAAAAGCCCCGCCAAATACAATATCTAACACAAACTCCTTTCGAGGAAGAGAACCCATGGGCCTCGTCAGTTAATCGAGCCAGGAGTAGGAGCAGACCCCGAAGTAGTGGTAGAAGTGTGGCTGCAAAGAGCGTGGCTGCGAAGAGTGTTGCTCAGAGTACGCGAAGTGTCGCGAAGAGCACTGCCAAGAGCGTGGCTCCTTCTCGGGCTCCATCACGAAGCCGAGCTCCGATGGATGAAGAGTACGATGACACCCGAAGTCGGCATACGTCAAGGCATCCTCAACCGGAAGATGCCTACGAATTTGTTGAAACACGCAGCCGCCGCTCATCCAGGCCTCCCCCCACCGATGGTTTTGACACACGAAGCCGTCGCTCGTCAAGACCTCCCCAGGACGACGGGTATGAAACACGCAGTCGAAGGTCATCGCGACATCCCCCGGATGATGGCGTTGAAAGAAACCGTCGATCATCGAGGCCCCCTGTGACTGAGAAGTCACGAGCCGTTCGGGCCCGTAGCGAAGCAGGTGTTCGCCGCAGCAAGTCTGTGGTGTTGGTTGACGATCACCGAAGCGAGGCGCCATTCAGCCGAAAATTCGACGACCGGCGAAGTCACGCGGGCACCACCGTACCTAAATCATCTCAATCAGTTGTACGCCCTCAGCGATCCCCGTATGACGACGAACGCACCTACTTTTCTGCCCGGTCACGCCCATCTTCAAGAGCTCCTCGACGATCCCATCGCCATGATGCTGAAATGATGGAAGCTCCAGAAGTACCCCAAGTGCCTGATGCTCCCGAGATTCCTTTGGATCCCGATGTCTACGATGTTCCCGAGATCCCTGATATGAGGAGTCGAGCTGGAAGCCGCTACAATGTGCCTCGGAGGGCAAGTGGACCCGATTATCAGCATATGGGCTACCCAAACAAGGCCCAGAGCTACGTATCTGCTAAGAACATTGGACTGCCGATGAGCGGCATTGGTAGCAGTCATGCGGAATGGGATGACGACATGGTCAGTGTTGCTCCGAGCGACAGTATCAGTTGCATCGGAACCAAGCCTAGCAGACGAAGCCGCAAGATACGATAGAGAAGATATATGACGATGATATGCATTTTACACGAGCGGCAGTTAGACGACACGATTCACGATTTGATGGACAGATAGAAAGTGACGCATAGGAAAGATTGGCCAGACCTGTCCAGCAGTACGAGACTGGATCAACTGGCAGCATTCTGGTTACAAGCATGGGGGCTACATGAGTTTTCGTATGATGGACGAGGGCTGCAGTATGGTTTCGTGTCGTGTTATGGGCATTCCAGGGGGCGTTTGCTGGCGATATCATTGTGGCGTCCGATGGTATCATGATTATTATGTCTTCCAAGCCTTGAGTACACACACCGAGGATTTGCGATTTGTTACATGTTTCCTAGAGTATGTTGCATTGGATATATGGCAGTTTTTGTTTTACTACAAGCTGTAGCTATTGCAAGACTGGACACATGAAAGGCGTACTAGAAAGACAAGCTACACTACATTCAGATTCAGATTCAGAACCATATACTATAGAAAAAGACAAGGGCATGCGGTAGACCCCGTTCCGTGGTCTATTGCCGTGTCATCAACCATCCACTGTCTGCTCGAGCCCCTCAGATGCAGCCCACTTGTAACACCCTCATGATCCAACATCGTTGGTGTTGAATGTGGGGGTCAGCGTGGACGGCGTCACATCGATTTAGTACAGTACATGCTAATTAGTCGACGAGTCTCTGTATCAAGTGAGATCCCACCCTCTTTACTCCACGCATTGGTCATTGACGAATCTCACATTTGCCTCGTCTTGTCACGGCTGAATTCTCTTACGGAGGATAAAGTGAGTAAATTCAACCCGACACTCGGCCCTAGAGTACCCAAGTAACTTAGTGAATTAACCTTCCCCAAAACATGCTTAAAGAGTCATTCGTCCCACTTTCAAGTCAAGTTACTCACTAGACTCTAGCATATTCTCCAGGTTTTAGAGGCCTTCCCCCTCCGGTTCTCGGCCATTTTTTCCCCTTCATCCAACCACAACGCCACCAATTCGTGACAAGCAAAAAAAGTTGTTTCGCTTGCATACACTCACTACTCGGAGTAAAGTTTCACGATAACAGATTCCGATTGAGTTTCATTCATCTTTTACTTTTTGTTCTCCTCCATACTTCTTTATCAGTTCTACTTAGATTAAGCAACGTCATGCCCGTAATTGATCTGGGCGAGTCTATTCCTCCTGACACAGCGCATGTGAGTCAATACCCCGCGGACGAGTATATGTCTTGAATATGAAACATACATACTAATTAATATCTTTTTCTTCAGGCTGTTAGTGTGTCTCTACCAACATGGAAGGCCAACGTCGGATATGAGGAGGGTGAAGATTGGGTTGTGAACCGTATGACGACGGGTTACCCTCGGTGAGCCAAATTCTCTATCCTCTCATATGGTGCTCTCCCACTTACACGCTGTTTCAAAATAGCTTCTTCGTTCATAGAGGTATTCAGGCCTTTGCCAAGGACATCGTCGATCGTCATGGCAGCCCTGGTCAGCAAGCTATGCTCTTCCCTACGCCGCGAGTGGCGAAGCGTTGTCTTGACTTTATCCTCCAGCGAGCCTCTCCTGAGCAGACGAGCCAGATTCGCACCCTTGATTTTACTCTTGACAAGACAAAGGAGCTTTCCCCTGTTCTAAAGAAGCTCACATCTACTATCTCGGCTGTGATTTATCCTGCTGAGGTATTTCCCATTGCGAAACAGTACTGGCAGCATACTGGCGAGGGTACGTCTAGCAGACGTGCTGAGTTCTGCCACGGTCTGTTCAAGGATGACCTCCTTATTCCCGTTACTCGCACGCGAACTCCTCCAGAGGCTGCGCAGGGCAGACCCTTCCGTGGTCCCAGACGCTACACCCGCCCCGGCTCAATCGATGGTGTCCCTAACCCAGCCCCAAAGCCACCTTCGCCAGAGACTCCTGTCGAGTCCCTCGAGAGCTCTCGTTTCCTCGAGGAGCGCTTTGGCAGAAACCTCGACCTGTCCATGGCAGAGCGCGCCAAGTCTGCTATCCGAAGACGTATCGCTGGTGCCATGGCGCACGAGGTAGATATGAACAACGGTCCGTTGCCGGCTATGACATCGAACACGCGTGGCCTGCCTAACCTTGAGGAGGCCGACGTCTATCTTTACCCTGCTGGTATGAACGCCATCTTCAACGCTCATCGTGCGCTCCTTCATGCGAGAGGGCCGGCTAAGAGCATTAACTTTGGTTTCCCTTACGTCGACACGCTAAAGATTCTGCAAAAGTTTGGTCCTGGCTGTCTCTTCTATGGCCATGCTTCGCCAGAAGACCTTGACGACCTGGAGGCCCGATTGAAAAATGGCGAACGGTTCCTTGGCCTCTTCTGCGAGTTCCCTGGAAACCCCCTTTTGACATGTCCTGATCTTACTCGGATCCGCAAGCTTGCTGACGAGTACGATTTCGCGGTTGTGGTTGATGAGACCATAGGCACTTTTGCCAATATCAATGTCCTCCCCGTTGCCGATGTCGTCGTTAGCAGTTTGACAAAGATCTTCTCCGGGGACTCCAATGTCATGGGTGGAGGTCTTGTGCTCAACCCAGACAGCAAGTACTACAACATACTTAAGACAGCCATGGGGGAGATTTACGAGGACAACTACTGGCCAGAGGATGCCATCTTTATGGAGAGAAACAGCCGCGATTTTGAATCTCGTGTGGAGCGTATTAACGCGAATTCGGACGCCATCTGCGAGGTGCTAAGAACACATCCCCTTGTGAAGCAGATCTATTACCCCAAGTTTAACGACTCCAAGTCTCATTACGAAACAGTCCGGCTGCCTGGTGGAGGATACGGTGGTCTGCTTTCCGCTGTCTTCCAGCGCAAGGAACATGCTCAAGCCTTCTTTGACACACTGCCTCTTGCCAAGGGTCCCAGTCTGGGAACCAACTTTACTCTGGCTTCGCCGTATGTTCTCCTGGCGCATTATCAGGAGTTGGAATGGGCTAAGCAATTTGGAGTTGATCCTTATCTTATTCGTGTGAGCGTCGGATTAGAGGAGCCGAATGAGTTGGAGGGCATTTTTAGAAACGCGCTGAAGGCGGCTGAAGCTGTACCAGTAGCAAGCTCATGATGAAGAAATGATAAAAGTGCTGTTTTCCTTGCACGATATTCTCTATTTGTCTATCGATTCCATATTATTCCCTGCTAGATATTGGTGCAGTCTGCTATCTTAGAACTAAGATCCAGAAAAGGTGTGTTAGTAAACCTCTAGAGTATGGCAAGCCGAGTCAAGGTTACTTACATATATCCTATAGCTATTGCTACTTCAAAATTTTGATTAAATTCCAATCGCTCAACGATGTCGTGATAATAATAATGGTCGTGTCGAGTCCGAGCTACTGAGCTCACATTATGCAGCATTCTTGGTGCACATAACCAGGTCCGTAATCCTCAATACCACGCTCAATCTCGTTGGTGCGCTCCTTCTCCTTGACTTCTTTTGCAAAGTATTTCTTCATGTACTTCTGAAGCTCGTAGTCAAGGTTCATCGCAGAGGCTTTCAGAACAACGTCGGCTCTGCACAACGGGCAGTGCTTCTCCTTACGGCGCTGGATCTTGATAACACAGCGAATGCAAAAGATGTGCTGGCAGTCGAGACGAACGGGCATGTACGCTACTGAGAAGCAGACTGGGCAGAGATAGTCGTTTAGCTGGGGAACTTTGGAAACCAGTTCTTGCGACATTTGTGCGCAAACATCCCTGGCGATTGTGCCTGCTAAGAGCTTATCGGAATGGACGACCGTAGGGAACTTTCTGGAGACGCCCAAAGCTGTCCGTTTGTCGAATTCTTTGATCGTGTTAGTAGCTGTCGCGGGAACAATCTTGGTACTTGTGTTACTCACTCTTGAGGATCTTGGCAACAGCTGTCTTGTTAAGCTCCTGGAATTGCATGTTCTTGAGAAGAGACGCATTCAGGTTGATAAAGCGAGTAAATGCCGCTTTGCTCTCGGGAAGCTTGAAGTCCTTGACAAGATTCTGATTCGCAACTTGGTCCTGAAACCATTGTAGCTGTCTCAGAGCCACTTGGCTCGATCGGTCTCCGTGGTCCTGCTCGTGTGTAGCGAAGAAGATCTCGGCATCCAAGTAAAGCTCAAAGATTTGCCGCCATCGCGCCAGGTCGGTCTTGGAGAATCGTTTTGGCTTTACCACCTGTTCAACTTCCCTGCCAAGAGCAACGATTTCCGAGGTCATCGTCTTCTCCTCCTTTGTTTGTAGTGCATCGAGGTTGTTCACATCACTCTGAAGCATTTCAAAGAATTCCGCGTCGAAGACGAGGGGAACCTCAATGATTTCATACGTCCCTTCAGCTGTATCGGCTGCAGGCGATGTCGCTGAAACTTCCGTTGAAGCTTCCGCGGATGTATTGCTCGGGGTTTCGGCGGTGGGTTCGACCGGCGCAGAGTCGGCGGCCGGCTTCTCGGTGAGCTTGACAGCGTCTTCGTCGGCTAGAGCGATGGCAAGCTTATCGTTGGCTTCGTCGGCGAGAGCATCGACTATTTCGGCAGAAGGTGCGGCGGCAGTTTCGACGATGGCATCGACTTTTGAGGTAGCTGTAACAGAATCCGAGTCGTGCGATTTGGTGTCCAGCTCTGTATGCCGCCACTGATTCTGTGGCAGATTGATGGCAATTTTGTTGAGGAAGTCGCGCGAGTTCGGTGCCAGCGACGCATCGACGGGGACACCATCTTGCAGATGGACCTGGACGGTGAGCTTTGGACGAAGGTGAGAATCGGCACCGCCTGAGAAAAGTCAGTTTTGGCGCACGAGGAACCGTTAAACGTGCTGAGTACATACCGTTGAGCTTATACTTCAGAGCAACGGGGGACGTTGCATCCGGATTTAGAAGCTCGCGCAACGTCTCAGGATCAAGCCCGAGCTCATGCAGCTCGCGCGCAACTTTCTTGAGACATTTCTTGAGCTGGCTATAGGGAATAGCATGGTCAACCCAATGAGCAGGAAAATCTGCGCAATTTCAGTTAGAAGCGAGGAACATGAAGTAGTTACAGAAATAAGATAGATGTATTGAATGTAAGTAAGCCCAGAAGCAGGCGACACATGGAACGAAATAAGTCAACAGTTTAGACGAACCTTGAGCTCGTAGGGTTTCCTTGAAATCGTGACCAAACTTCATGGCTGCCAAATTGGTGTTGCACCAAATGTCAGGACTTTTTGCATGGGAAGGGCACGCGACCACTTGCGGTATTAGGCAGACAGTGGCAAAAGACTAAATAAAGCCAAGGGGGAAGGCGAAAGCGACCAAGATGGAGAACAAAACTAAAAGATTGAGTCGCAAGGCAAGAGAAATGCAGGGAAGAATAGAATAAAAGAGACAAGTCACGAAAATGCGCCGCTTGAATGGAAGGTGGTGGTCTTTGTCGCAATGACCTCGTGAGTGGAAAAGACTGATATTGACGAGGGTACCTCTACTTTACTCGATTCAGACTCGCCCACGTAAGTATTGGTACCGATTTCGGGTACCTCATGTCCTCGCTTTTCCTCATGGTGTTGGGCAAGATGTTTGTGTGGATTCTCGGCAATCTCGTGCCGGCAATGAACGAAACAGTAAAGGCGTTTACATTGAACAAGAGCGGTCATGAATCAGATGGCAAGCATAGCCAAGCATGGTTCGACTGTTCCAGAAGGTTGTCAAACCATTTTCGTTGACCGAGACTTATCAAGGCGAGGCCGAGACCAGGGCACGCCAGGTGTTTTTCGCATTTTCGATGGAGCAATTGGATCAATGATTGGCTAATATGGTCCAACGTAGGTGGTTCCATGAGCTAGAAATGGTCAGATGGTTCCTCTCATCAGAATCGTCTGTCTGCTAATGGAAATGTCGTCAAAAGTCATGATGCAAAGAGGCAAGATCCAAGAGATTGCCATCCATACAAGGGCCCTGGCTGAGATTTAATTCTATGGCGAACCTTGTCCGTGCCCTCTTAGCTTATCGATCACCCGTGCAACTAGTTCGTGCCATTCAACCTCGTGTACGATATGCGCCTCATTATTGGCACAGATCTGGTGGTACTGAGTTTCTGTATCATTTGGATTAGAAGCATTTCAGACAAAAATATGCCAAGGTATGTAATGTTTCGAAAGAAGAGCTGTCGTGACTCACACCAGAATTAACCCAATTCGTCTGTGGTTCTGGTAATCATTATGGCGTAAGAGCTCCATGATGTATTAATGGAGAAAACTGCCCTTAGTACGTTAGTCTTGGATTTCCGATGACTCCTTGTGAATCATTCGGCGTCAGCAAATAAGCTCGCATTCTTCTATCAATTTTCTAGAAAACATGCGTCAGCCACTAGACCCTGCGGGGATAAGGGAAATTCTTGAATAAATTGTCTTTACTTTTGCCCCGCGATGCCCCTCCTTCACCACAAAGCTTGCTTAAGTGACGACCGTAGACCAACAAATCACTGCTAAACCAAGTCGTACCAAGTCATTTGGTAGGAAATCCGACTAGATACATTTCTCGGGCCCTGTGTGGCCTATCGAGGTAGCCATGGGTGCCCAACAATCTTCAGAAAGCTCTAATGCTACTGGCCCGGCTCCTGTTGCAAAGACTTGTTACTACGAGCTGCTTGACGTTGAACGTGCTGCTACTGACGACGAGTACTTCCCCCCAATACTCATTCTTCAAGTACCTCTCGGGAGTTGTTTTAGCTAACCCTATATTCACCAGGATCAAGAAAGCTTACCGTCGAAAAGCCCTCGAGCTTCACCCCGATCGCAACTACAATGATGTTGAGAATGCCACACGCCGCTTCGCCGAAGTTCAAACCGCTTATGAGATTCTGTCTGACCCTCAAGAGAGGGCATGGTACGACTCTCATCGTGATGCCATCCTAAGCGGAAAGGACGGCGACGAAGCTGATGGACACCCTACTACTTTCCGCAATGTGCGACTTACATCGGCCGAGGAGATCATGGGCTTGATCCGCAAGTTCAACGCCGCTGTACCCTTCGACGATGAACCAACAGGCTTTTATGGAATATGCAGGGAAACCTTCGAGCATTTGGCCCTTGAGGAAGAGGTTGCTGCAGACAACGATAACCTCGACGTACGAGACTACCAGACTTTTGGTTCTTCTGATGATGACTATGAGAGTGTCGTGAAGCCCTTCTATACTTCATGGACCGGCTTTTCTACCGTCAAGTCGTTCTCATGGAAGGATAAATACCGACTTTCCGATGCCCCTGATCGCCGTGTCCGTCGACTTATGGAGAAGGAGAACAAGAAGATGCGCGACGATGCCATCCGCGAATTTAACGATTCTGTCAACTTCCTTGTGGGCTTTGTGCGGAAGCGAGATCCCAGATACCTACCCAATGCTCAATCCCATGACGAGCGCCAAGCTTCTCTTCGAAATGCTGCTGCTGCTCAGGCCGCTCGGTCGCGTGCTGCGAACCAGGAGCGTATGGCTGCATTCGAGGTCCCTGAATGGGCTCAAGCTCGATCTGACGACAACGGAGCCGAAGGTGAATTCACAGAGTCTGAGGAAGAATCCGAGGTTGAGATCCTAGAGTGTGTGGTGTGTAACAAATCATTCAAGAGCGAGAAGCAACTTGAAGCGCACGAAAAGAGCAAGAAGCACACCAAGGCAGTTCAACAGTTGCGGCGTCAAATGAAGCGTGAAGGTGCTGAGTTGCAACTTGACGAGGTGGCATCACCGAGCTTAGGAAAGGCACAACAGGACAGTCAGAAAGAGGATGTTGCACCAGAGAAGGACACAGATATGGAAGCTTCGAATGCTTCGGCCCACCCTGGATCAACGTCACCTCCTCTCGAGAATGCACCTCAAGAGGCGACGCCCGAAGACTCCGCAGACGCATCTGATGATGCCGACTATGCGCCTAGGGACGTAGTTGAAGAGAGGCTGGCCTCTATCGGCAAGTCCAAGTCGAGCGAGAATACTGCCAAGGAGGACGAAGAGCTCTCAGCTGGTGTACAGGATCTGTCTATTGATGAGCCTACACAGGGCAAGAAGGTCGGAAAGGCAAAGGCAAAGCGCGCCAAGAAGGCGGCCGCTGTACAAGGGCAACAAGAAGAGACCGTAAGTTGATCGTTACGATGCTATCTTGGATGAACACTGACAACAAACTACAGCCACAATGCGGAGTGTGTGGGGAATCATTCGGTTCTAGAACCAAGCTGTTTGCACATATTCGCGATGAAGGCCATGCTGCCCTGAAACCAGCGACTGGAGGCGGTAAGAAGAAGAAACGATGAGCGACCTGAGGCGTATCAGATATGTGTCATACGTTCCCTACTGACGCACGATCTGGGTGTGGTCATCGGCGATACCACCGCCGCGTCCAGAACGCGACGCGTCAACGCAGCTCGCTCGACACGACAATTTTCGAGCAAGCCGTGGAAAACTGGTTCATTCAAGTCAAATTCATCATCTATCCCGAAGTAACTCCCAGCCAGTAAATCAACATGGGATGCAAAAATGACAACCAAAAACGCCGGGCCAAATAACCAATTTAGGCCTCTTGGATGGTATCCGCATCGTCATCGCTCAACGTCTCAACCTCGTCAATGGCACCTTCTCGGCCCTCACTTGAACCTCCAAACACTGCGTTACGCTCCGCTACATGAATGATTGACTTGCCTTGGACGTGCTTGACGCATCGCTTCCAGTTTTTCCAATCATCTTCACTTCGAATCAAGAATCCTATCAGCATGCTAGGGTCCATCTCACGGACATGAATGCGGCGCAGTCGAGGGGTGTGACACGAAGCAATCTCTTCGCTGGTGTAGTCGGTCGGGTTTTCGTGGTAGGGGAGGGCTGGCCTTGTGTGATGGGGGTCAAGGTAGAATAGGAAGGAACCTTGTGAGCCTATAAAATAGTGTGATGAGGATGGACGACCACTAGTAGGGTCAGTACAGGTTGACTCGAAATGGTTTGCGATGCTTACCCGGCGATTCCTACGGATTGCGGCATCTGGAGGGCTGCAATGAGGGCTTCCCAATATACAGGTGTAATCTTGTCAATTCCCAGTCGGGTTCCTACCAAGACGAGCGTAGGGTGAAAGTCTTCCCCTGCTGGTTTCGCAATCTTCATGAACTCATCTTCATATACGTCGGGACCGTCGCCAGTTGAATACACTCGAATTGAGGGTTCGTGCGAATTTGCCAATGCTCTGGAGGAAAATGTGTAAGTCGAGCTGTTGAAAGTCTTGAATTATGCATAGTTTGACTTACTGTATGCACCGGGCTGTTGCTGATGGGCCAAACCACTCGCCTGGGTACTTGCCACAGGCACTAGCACCATGTCGAACGAAGCTATGGATCGAGTATGGGGCTCTGGGGTCGTCGGCAAAGTCTTGGAGTATGCGGCATTCTTCTTCTAATGATTGTCCCTGACGCCAGTCTTCTCGATGTTAGACGGGTTATGGAGGCTGTAAAGTTGGTTGCTTGTACTTACCTCTTCCTAAGCGGATCATAGCTATGGTATTTGCAAGTAGACTTTGGCCAGATCGAATCATGCATCCCCATCCACTGTCCGACGAGAATGGACTCTGGTCTCCAAGTTGACTCTTGAGTCTCATGGATAGGGACAGTGAAGATGTGGCTTGTGGGTTCGTGGATCGAGGAATGGGCTCGAACTCGGATCTATATGTCATCCATAGTCTCGACTCGAAATCGTTGATGAACCCTGCTGGCCATCCTCCATCATTTGCTGGATCATCGTATGCCAGTGATGATGAGAAGCTACTCGATATCGATTCCGGTGGGGTTTCGGGTGCGTTCGTTGGTGGGTTAGGCGGTCGACTTGTATCCTGAGCGTCTGCGTCTGCGTCCGTCTTTGGTGCTGGTGGCGGCGTCTGGGGGCCGTGATCTTCGGGCTTGGTGCTCTTCCTTTCGCTGAGCTTATATGAGCGTCCTAGACACCAGACCGGTTGATCGTGGGCGACATCGTTGGTAGGCTCGGGATCCCAGAACATCT